>JAUZNJ010038646.1:0-11018 GCA_034780135.1 Jordanella pulchra
TAAGCAGCAGAGGAGGTTTAAAGGAGTGGTAAGGCTTAACTAACAGCAACACGGGTCTGAGGACTGGCAAAATGAAGACAGTACAAACATCAGACTTCTCAGATGAGAGTGCAAACCTAAAGCTTAAATACGTTTAAGTCCAGTTTAAATTAAGTTTATTTCAGCAGGATTCTTTTAAGAGGAGGTAGAGAAATTAATATTATTTACAGTTGTTCCAAATTCTGCCAATAAAAGAAAAACTTTAGTGACTGACAGAGCAGCATTTCAACATTCGCTTTTTCTTCTCAACCAGTCTCGAAATCCTCACAGGCACCAACTTTTCTTTCAAATACATTATTAGTTAAATAAATGCATGTTGTTTGAAAGAAGTATAAAAATACAGGTAAATTGAAGTAATATACTTATTTAGAATAGAATAAACCTTAATGGTAATACCCCCCCACCAACAAATACAGATAAAATGTGATCCTATGAAATACATGAAACTAGAGCAGTACTGGTCATATCAGTGGATGCCTTACTGTGAGTTGTTGTTGTTAATATTATTATATTGTATATGTGTCCGGAAAAAATGCTATTTTAGCATATCGATTCTAAATACAAGTGTTGTTTGAATAAATTTTGCTATAGATTTTTTTTCAGATTATTCTCATATGAAAATAATATTGAAGTCTAGCTGGAAGTTCAGGTGAATACACCGGGTCAATTATTCTCATGACATTAGATTCTCACCCCTCTGTGAAGCAGCTAATTAGCCTACAGCCACACCCCCTCATATTCCAAACAGCATTCAGAGTCCAGTCAACAGCCCAACCTGCTACCAAGAAGCGTTTGAGTTGAATCGCATGTCAGATTTTGATTCTGATGATGCAATTTCAACCCTCCTCCATCCCCTTCGCCAACATCCTCGCAAGCTCCATCTGGTTCCTTCTCTATGCTGCTGCCTTGCTTCAATTGAAGTAATTCCTTGGACTCATACTGCTTTCTCAAGGCATCCCCAGCTGGTCCGGCAGAAGACCGCCATGTTGAGCCTGGTTCTGCCTAAGATTTCTGATCTCCATTCCGCTACAGGTTTCTGGCCTGTGGGGGCTTCGTCCCTGTTCTCAATCAGCTGCTTATGCATAAAATGAAAGTAGAGTTCATTGCTACTGTACCCTGGTCAAGGCCAAACACTTAAGATACTGTTACCTTCCTTCACTTTGTGAGTTTTTCAGGGTGAAATACCTCAGATGACCTAAAACATATTGTCAAATTGTCATATATTTAGGTTATTTATTTTACATTTATTTGTGCACTTAACTAATATAACTAATATAATATCTAATTCTGGTGAGAAAGCATGTGCCATGTTGAGATTGAAATTGGTATGTAATTCATGTTAATTAATATTTTTTTGTTGTTTTTACTTATTAGGCAGTTTTTAATCCCACAGTATGAAAATAGTTTTGGGTATTGAATATTTTCCTTGTAGATGAAATTAAACATGAAATTTTCGTATTCTGACAACATTATTTGGAGTTGAATGATTTTTGTTCATAAATTCTTCTATTTTGAATCAAATTGATTGTGAATTTGTTCCATATTTGAGCTTGTCACACTTTCATTTCTTGTCTTGACACACAACCAGTTGGGCGTGTGTTCACATAACAAACAAGAGTCTTGAAGTTATTTGATTGAATAACGCGAGTCATTAAAGCATTTAATTGCACATGCTCCAGCTCTCTGTCACTTTTGCATTGTTTTCTCATTGTTTGCAAGTAATAAAGTTTCCAAAAACCAAACCCTTTTTTGTTAAAAATAGAGAAAATGGAGTTGTGGAATGCAGATTAACTTTGAAGATATTGTACACAGGAAACTGAATGTTAACCCTTCTTATGGCGTCCTTTGTCTCTGCTAACAGAGTTTTCAAACATTTTCATAGCTGTGATTTCTAATTATCAAATGCAAAAATTTTGGTTTAGGCAGCTGGACGTGAAGTTTTCTTGAAGCCCCTCATCCAAGAGGTTTCTTCAGTTCTAACCGGTGCTGGAGAGCACTGAGATAAATATACTATAGGTGTGACAAAATAATTAAGGAAGGGGAAAAAAAGCAAAAGGTGGCTCTGATCCCTCCAACATAATGGCCAGTAGACGTCACCTGGGAGGCGTTGATGGTCATTAGGGGGGTTCTGATGGGTTGTTCACTCCCTCGTCAGAGTGGTTTTGGTCACATGCCTTTTTAAAGTGTGAGTCAGGTCAGAGATGAATCTTTTGGATAGAGTTCTTAAAAGTGCTTTGAATGACAAGAATGATGACAAGTTATGTCCGAGATCACCGCCTCTGTTAAGGGATGGTTTTTCCAGGTTAACAAGGATGGCTTCTTTGACCCCCTTTTTCAAACCATCTGTCTTCTTTGGCTAGATGATGGTTAAAAAAAACAAATTTCAGTTACAAACGTTTATTACAATAGCCACCTTTTAGAAAGTCTAAAACAAAATGGTCTGCACCATAACAGTCCAGGGTGAGAACTAGGAAGCAGTTGATCATACTTCTCTACTGTTACCCACCCATTAACCAATCCAGACAGTGTCTTGCCTGTGACTAACATTTAAATATATTAGAAAAGAATCCTAAAGGGGTAAAAGTATTATAATTTAATTTGAATGAAAAATATTCTGATAAGAAAAAAGTTAGAACAATGAAATGTAGTTAAATGAATGTATAATCTCTTTAAAGAAAATCTGTTATTTTTTTTTAATTTTTGATAATCAAATCGATTTATGTTGTCTTACAGAACCTGGCTGCAACAACTAAATGAGCATAAATGAGGAAACTCCCTCTAGTTATTTAGAGTTTCACATGCCCAGACATTCTGGGTGACGAGGAGGAGTAGCAACACTCTTTCTGTCTGACTTACTGATTAATCCAAATCCAGGTATAGTTAGAATATTTTTTAACATTTACCCATTTACAGTAAAGCAACAAAATCTCTTCTGTTTGTAGCTTTTTATTGTTCACTAGGTCCTTACTATTAATTTTTAGTTCCTATCTGACAGGTCCTTATAGTGATGGATTTTACCATTCATGCCAACAATGAAGGTGATAGCTTAAATACAGCCTTTAACACTATCTTAGACTAGACTGGCTTTGTTCATAATGTAAACAGTCCCACACCTTCTTATTTTCATAATTCGGACCTTGTGTCAACATATTGCATCTACTGTGAAGAAATAACTGTATTTCTATTAGGTTCGTTCACTTAAGAATCAAAAGAAGACACCAGAGTGTAAGATTATCTTTACCTGCAGGCGGAGAACCAGAGACCCTTGCCTCTGTGAGTTCTGGGTTCGTATGGCCTCAGTCCACAATTTTCATCATTCAAAGAAAAGGGGTGTAACCTAATCACAATGTTTCTAAGGATGGGGGTTCAACAACACAGATGTACAAGTTTACAACATATGTTCAAACAACCAATCCTCCTCCGTTTACGGTCCAACTGTCCACTCACAGGATGTCCTTTACCTTATCAGGACTCTCAGAAACCAGGCAGTCATCATTAACCCTTAAACTCAGGAAACTTGTCTCACGATATGGATCCTGGAGCCGTTGCTCCCCCCTCAGTCTCCTACTTTGGTGATTGTCTAAACAAAGTCTCAGTGTGGTCATATCATAAATCCATTACACCTATGACACCACAGCACATTCCTCTCACGGTGTCTCCTTTCTTCAAGAATATACGTATGTTAAAAAATGTATCTCACTACTACAAATTAAAATAAAAACACATGCTAAAAATCATTTCTAAAAATCATCTAAGCAAACATTAGATAAAAACATTACAATTATTACATTATTCTAACATTTCCCCTCTATTTTAACTAATTTTGCTTCTAATAAACCCACACAGACAACATTGTCTTGTTGGAGGTTCAACCTTTATACCACTTGAATCCTTTTTCCTCTGCATATGCCTCCTTCATTAAGGCCCATCAAAGAGTACACCTTTGTCGCATGATCCTGTTAACCCATGCAGGTGTCAACATCCCAGTGTTTCTCCCATCTCCATGATCAGAGTTCTCAGCCCTCTCAGGGTCTGAGCAACCTCTCTCAGCAGAAGTTGTCACTGGGAATGAAACTCAACAATGCTCTCATGAAAACTGCACTTACCCCACCTTCCTCTGCCAGAAGGATATCCAGAAACACTTCAATCTCCAGAACACACAGCCGGTTCTAGAAAGCCAAGAAAAAGGTTGCTGTCAGGTCTCATGCACTGCTTCATAACATGTTACTGTAGTTTCCCAAACATTTAAGTGGATGCTGTTGTTTCCATTTGCATCTTCTCCTTTATTATGCACCACCAACTTTTTTGGAGATTTCTTTTAAACTCACCGCTATTTGATCAGCCAGTCTGGATGCATCAGGTATTCCTCGTCGTGGTATCTCTATAAAATCTATGCAAGTTGCATCCTTTCCTGGAAGGACTGCTCAGTTCTTCATTGCCAGTTAAAAACACGAAGATGTTAACTTTATCTAGGAGGTTCCTAGCAGAGGTGGAAAAGACAAAAACAGACAACATTAGTGATCACATCAAAACATTGCTCTTAGTTTTAAGTTACTTAGTTTCTCTAAGTCCAGTCATATAAATGCACTTATAATTAGCTAAAGTTACAACTTTGAAGAAAATAGTTTCCCTCCTCAGCAAGTAGGAAACACAAAACCATACTATTGAAAGTAAACTTCATTACTTTAACAACACATCTTATCAAGTTTGCAACATTTCTCAGCTAATAACAATCAGTTATTATTTATCACAGAAATACCATTAGTAGCTTTAAACCAATCATCAGCATTATTAATTTCAGTAACCATTAGCACTCTAATTTTAGAGACAGTCTTTTCTTCATTGTCTAAATTTCTAACATTAGATTCTGCTTTTCAACATAAATGAAAACTAAAACAAATCTAAACAGTTCTAGTCAGTAAATCATTCTCTTCAATTCGAACATTGTTTAAATTTAATCATTGTTTGCCATTTTTCAACAACAATTTAGCTTTTTTCATTCAAAACAAAACATTTCTTTTCTTTTAACTTCATCCATTCTTTTAGGCCCAAAATTGTCATTACTGAGGTTTTTAATTTTATCAGGATCCTGTTTTTCTACAAACTTCCAGTCTTTGCATAAGGCCTTTGCTACAGTGATTGCATCTGGATTTTTTGTTGGAAATAACTCTATCCATTTGGAAAAAGCATTGATTATTACCAAACAATAGCGTTTTCCTTCACTGTTATTTCGTTCAATAAAATCCATATGTATTACTTGAAAAGGATATTGAGGTTTAGGAAAATTTCCTCTCTTTGGTCTTAGGTTGCCCTGGGCATTATGTTTTGCACATGTCAAACAAGATCTACATTTTTTTAAATAAGTTAAAGCCATAGGTTGTATAATATTAATGTACCTTACCCAGCATCCCTCCTGTTGAGACATGCGAAGGACCATGGCTCAATATAGCTGTCCATTTATATACGTTTTTTTTTTTTTGGTAGGATAGGTTTACCTGCTTGTCAGACATAAAGGCCAACAGTTTCCACAGCTCCCTGTTCAAGCCAGTAGTCTTTCTCCACTTGTGGGCTTTGTATTTGCAGTTCTTTCAAAAGTTCAATGTTTAGGTGTTGTATTTGATCCTGATTCTGTATAACACATTTATCTTCCAAAGACAACACCTCTATTTCTCCTGCAGCATCTGCTTTTGCCGTTTTATCTTCAAAGGCATTTCCTTTTGAAATTAAATCAGTAGAAGATGCGTGTGCTGCACATTTACATATAGCTATGTGCTTCGGTAGCTGAACTGCTTTTAACAAATCAGTCAGCAGTGTAGCATGAGTTACTGGTTTCCCTGTTGAAGTTATCATACCTCTATTTTTACAGTATTGAGCAAAAGTTTGCACTGTCGAAAATGCATATTGGCTATCAGTATAAATCGTAACTGTTTTATCCTTCATCATTTTGCATGCTTCTGTTAATGCCATCAGTTCAGCTGCCAGGGCTGAATAATTTGAAGGACGTTGTGCAGCTTTTAATACTGTGGTATGAGTTACTACGGCATATCCAGTTTGATTTCTACCAAAATCATTCTTTTTTGATGAACCATCCTCAAACAGTAGTTCTCCCTGCTTCAGTTGTTCCTGCAAATCTGCTCTGCTTTTAGTATCTTGCTTTGCCAAAGCCTGACAGTCATGCTCACTCCCATCTTCAGGAAGTGGTAACAGTGTTGCCGTATTTAACATGGTACACCTTTCAATAGTTAAATGAGGTCTCACTGGAGAAAAAAAAATCATGTTTGTTTGCAGTAGCAAGGCTGAAACTGCATGAGGCACTTACAAACTAAGTGCAAGAAATAGAACTATCGGTGCACATGGAGGCTGTAATCTGGTAACGCTAAAACAGAAACTGGAAACTAGAGCCTGTTTTAATTTACAAAAAGATTCATCAGCTTCTTGTGTCCATTTTAATGGAGAAGCCATTTTCAAATCTTCCTCATACATGAATTTATTCAGAGGAGCTGTTAATTCTGCATAATTCGGTACCCAGCTTCTACAATAGTTAGTTAGCCCTAAAAATGACATCATCTGTTTTTTCGTCACAGGCTTAGGTGCTTGCAATACTGCAGTTTTTCTGTCCTCCACTATAGTTCTACGTCCAGCACAAAGTTTGTGGCCCAAAATTGTCTGGAGCAGTTGCTTAGCTCAGATCAAACATGTTCTCAAAAAAAAAATGTTCTCTTAAGATTTTTAATAAGAGTTAAAACAAATAAGTTGCATAGTATTAATAGTACCATCCCCCCTGATGATGCATTACATACTAACATATCACACTCATACTACTCAAATAAAAATTTCATGTAACAGGGTTATCATTTTAACTAAAACACTCAACCATTATTCAATGTTGTTATCCACAATTATGTTTCCACTTCAAGGCATCACTATTACATATCTCTAAGTATCTTTTCATGCATACTAGTTCATGTCTCTATATCTAACTTCGATTTCTATAGATGCTGTTGCTGTTTATTAGTTAATCTACTAACCTATTTCCATCAGAGACCTTATTGGTGATTGCTCTGTATGTTAAACACACACAAACCACTCAGAACTAACCGTAGTCTCGCTATAGAAAATCCATTAGCAAAAAAACAAAAACATTTCTTTAAAGTTTTTTTATCTGTAAAATATCATCAAATTCATAAAGTCAGACCACTTCTATTTAACTACTGCCATATGGACATAGTTCATCTTCTTAAGAAAAAACAAATTTTTTTCCTTATTTTACTTCTCTTTTATGATGATATTCTGAAATTTAACCAAAATATCAAATTCTGTAATTTAACACAAATCCAATTATCATCAATCAATTAATTCCAGATCAAAGTTTTCCAACCGTACTAAAAAAAACCCCAACAATCACATTTTAGTTCCATCAATTTGGAATGTTTAATTTCATCTATGAAAGTAATGAAACTCAAAAAATTTCACTTTTTGCATCTCAAATCAACTAAAACAACACAAATTTTAAAAATCAAGTGAATAATTTTATCAACGACTCGGTAACTTAAATACAGGTTGTTCGGTGTTTTTCTTCCTTTGTTTAGTCACACTAACATGTAAAACAACACAAACCCCCCCAAGAAAACAGCTAGTCAGAATCTTAGTCAGCTAAAATCTCACCAGTCACAAATTTTCAGTCTGTGCTCATAATTTTTGTTGACTGAAATTATTTATCAAATTTACTCAAAACTTAAAAATTTCCCAATGTTTTGTTAACATTTTTAATTTTTCCGATTCTTTCAATGGTAACTTTTCCTTTTTATTAGTCTTAAACACAAATTTTGTTCATTAAAACAACTATCTGTAATGATCCGGGGTTCTGGTTCTGTTGTGGGTGGTTTTTGTCTGTGCGCCTGTTCCACCTTTCCACCACCAGATGGCGCCAGGTTTCTGTTTTATGTGCGGAGATGCCTTCATCCATCACAGCTGCTCTGCATTAGCTCATCAATCCAGCAGTACTTGAGGAGGAAACCACCAGTCAGTCATTGCTTGAGTGTTTGCCAATCTCGGTACCTCTGAGCCCATCGAGCTTGTCTCAACATTTCCCAGTGATTCCTAGAACTCCTTGTGATCATTCTGTTTCCTCTGCTGTCTTCAGGTGGATCCCCTATTCCCCTGGATCCTCTGGAGAGACTCTGGCTCGCTTCTGGTTTCTCAACCATCCCTCGTGACGCCGTAGATGATACCCATTGGTTGCCAAGAATTTCCATACTCACCACCTCGTTGTTTCCAAGCGTTTTCCCAGATTCCACGGCTGGTGGTCAGTTCTCCTCTGTGTTCCCACCGAACCTGAGCTCTCCGCTGGGTCTCCGCCACTCTCCTCCGTTGCCTCTAAGCCCTCAAGAAACCCAGACCCCCGACATGATCAGATCCTCCTCCTAATCTCTGAAATCATCAAGTACAAGTAAGCTGTAAATGGACCTTCTCTCTGCAAGTTGTTTCCTATGTTCCCTGAACTCATCACCTTGCTCTTCCTCCATCAGTGAGCTGCCCAATCCGAGTACGCAGGCCGTCGTATTCCCCTGGGTCCATTATTCCCTGCTTCTTCCTTATATTGTGACATCAGGAAAATAAACTCTAAATCTGATTACTCTTCTCCTGTGTTGTGTTCTACATGTGGGCTAAGCATTTCAAACCCAACATGACACTATCATTTTTACTTAAAAGAAAACAAAACACAACTAACAGAACCAATTGTTTCAGCATGATCAGAACCTCCACAATGACTCTATTTTCTCATTAAGTAAAAAAAAAAAAACTATTCAAGGTTGTTCCTAATTCTATCACTAATAACAGGTCCTTTAAATTAAGGAGCTGTGTTTTTCTAGCTCTTTTCATAATTTTATCTGTCCCTGGTATGTTTTTAACCACAATGTTACATGCAGCCCATCTCTTATAACATCTCTCTGACCTTCTTAACACGCTTTTGCTCTCTGCCTTCTTTCATTGACTGAATCAACATCCTCCTAAACATTAAACATCTCTCTTCCCTGTTTTTTTACTTTCTACCATCTCCACTTCTCTTCACTACCAACTCCATCTTTTCTTCTCTGAGTTCCCTTATCTCTGCTCTCCCTGTCTAAAGACCGTGTTGCCCTGTTGATCTCATTTAAGACAGCATGTAGAGCAACTTTAAGCTGCTTCCTATAATTTTCTTCTACATTAGTCCTTCTCCCAGAGCTTTTACAGCCTGGTACAAATCCTGTCATGACTCAATGTAGGGTTTTAATTTTATTAAATCAAGGCATCCCTCAAATTCATAAAATTTTAACCCCTTTAACTAGGTATTTTTCTCTTCCCAGGATTCTATTTTGCTAATCTTTACAAGTTAATTTCTTTATTTTAGAAACTTTTTTCTCAATTTAACCCCCTTTTTTTATTGATTTTATTCTTGTATTTTCAAATTTTTATATCTATAATTTAGTCCAATAGAAGACTGGCTTTATTCACCATGGATCAGCAGTAAATTCACTATAAGTGGTACTTCAACTCTTTCGAGTGGAGAAATCTTGACTTTTCATCCACTTAAGCCAGCAGAGTACAACTCCACTGTTTTTTTAATATAACACAAAACACTGAACAGTATTTTAGTGTCCTTTCAAACACACATGCACACACGCAGACGTCTTTTCCTTATTTCTTTTCTAAGAAACTAACACAAACACGGAATTTAAGCCTTCCTAAACCGGAGTACGTCCTCCGATTATACCTATTAAAAGTCTAGAATTAATAGAGTTTTACTGTGACGCACAACGACTCGCATTCACAGACACACTCACATACACACTCACCCGCAGTCCAGACAAAATCACTTAAAATGTCTTCTCTGGATGTCCCGTCAATCTTTAGCTCTCCAGCAGGAGAATGGAGATCAGGGTTAAACAGGAGCTGCCATGGCCATGGGCTTCACTGACGTCCGTTCGTCCCTGCTGGAGCACCGCAGAAATGTAGGCTTCAGCACAAAGGACCAAGAAAAATGTTAGGTTTGTTCACTTATGAATCAAAAGAAGACACCAGAGTGTAAGATTATCTTTACCTGTAGGCGGAGAACGACAGACCCTTGCCTCTGTGAGTTCTGGGTTTGTATGGCCTCTGTTTTACAGTTTTATTAATTCAAAGAAAAAGGGGTGTGACCTAATTACAATGTTTCTAAGGATGGGGGTTCAACAACACAGATGTACAAGCCTACATTCAAACGAACAATCCTCCTCTGTTTAGGGTCCGGCTTTGATCAATTCTACCTCCACATTCCCTTAGCTGTCCACACAGGATGTCCTTATCCTTATCAGGACTCTCAGAAACCAGGCAGTCAGCATTAGCCCTTAAACTCAGGAAACTTATCACATGGATCCCGGAGCCGTTGCTCCCCTGTCAGTCTCCTACTTTAGTGATTGTCCAAACAAAGTTTCAGTGTGGTCATATCATAAATCCATGACACCTATGACCCCTCAGCACATTCTTCTCACATTGTCTCCTTTCTTCCAGAATATACACATGCTAAAAAGTATATCTACTACTAAAAGTTAAAATAAATGCACATCACTATCATTTCTAAAAATCATGTAAGCAAACATTAGATGAAAACACTACAATTATTACATTACTCTAACACTCACATTTGCAAGTTTGTGATATGAAATTTGGACTTGAATCCTAGTTCAATAAGATTGATATTAAAGAAACGCAGAGAAAGAGATAAAGCTAAGCAGGTTGTGGCTTGAGTTCAGCAGTGTAACAGCTGCGGAGTAGAAACTGTTTAAGAGCCTTGTAGTCTTGCACCAGATGCTCCTCAGTCAACTGCCCGAGGGGAGAGGCTGAGGAGCAGTCTATGGGGGCTTTTCCATCTAAAGAACTGCAGTTCTTGAACCGGTTCGGTGCCCGTGCCTCAGAACCTCGGTGTCTGGTTCCGTGCCGGCACAGTTTTCGATTAGCTG
>JAUZNJ010038647.1:0-11018 GCA_034780135.1 Jordanella pulchra
TGTATTTTTCTGGATTTTTGTTTTAGATTCCATCACTCACAGTTGAAGAGTACCTATGATAAAAATTAGTCTTCTACTTGCTTTGAAGCAGGAAAACCTGAACAATCAACAGTGTATCAAATACTTGCTCTCCCCACTGTATGTGTCCCAAAGCAATAAAATTAACAAGAATAAAGGCTTAACACTGTATAAAACAAATTTTCCTCTAAAAATTGAAGGAAATAATTGATCAGATTCTAGCTAGATTAATGTACTTGGACCAGTTTAACAAAATCACACAGCAAGCAGAGAAAATCTCACATTTAATTTAGTCCAAGCCAGCGATTGTGTTGCATTTATTATTAACTCTACAGCAGTGGCACCAACTCTTGCTCCTGAGGGCCGCCGTCCTGCTACTTTAGATGTCTCTGATTCAACTCATCCGACTCCAGCAGGAGCTCATTAGCAGAGCTCTGCGTAGCTGGACTGCATGCTAGTGAGGTAGTTTTAAGACATTTAAAGATGCAGTACACTGGCCCTAAAAAGATTTGAGTTTGAGACCACTGAGCTACAAACTCTGGATTTTAATACATAACTAGTGCATAGAAGGGTTCAACAAAAGAAAAACATTGAGTTCAGCAGGTATTGTTTACAGCTTTGTACATCTACTACCAAAGTACACAACGCTCAGTCAGATTTAGTGCAGAGAAAAATGCCTTACTCAACATTTTTTGTAACATTCAACACTAACAGGGCATACAGCCCAAAAAAAAACAAAACACTTATTAATAAAACACTTTTCCAAGGCTGTTATAAGTAAAAATTTCAACAGACGATTTGTTCTGCTCACAGGGAGATTTTAAAAACAAGCAAACTATCAGAGTTCAAACAGCGATGTAGTCCAGGTCTTTGGTTCGTGTTCTTAGCCGAGTAAGAATCAACAGGAGGAACAAAACTTTAGGTTCTGCAAGTTTTTACCTTCTCCTGCCTTTGAGTGTTTTATTAAAGAAACCATTTTCCAAAGTATCCTGCAGTTTTAAGGATGGCGAAACTGAAAAGAACGCAGCTGTGTTTTCCAATCAATGCCTTAAAACAGTTCTCAGTCCGTTTAGAAGAGATTCTTCAGTTGGATTAGATGTACAGTTAAAAAGGGGAAAAAAGAAAATCAATGTTTTAGACAAAAAAAGAAAGAAAATATGCATTAGGCATGTAAAAAGGCTATGAATCCACTCTGATAAACAGCTGTAAAAAGGTTCAACATAAAGCTTCATTTCATCTCAGCATCTAATTGTTCCCCTGAACTTAAAGATACATTTTATGTATTTTTTTTTATTTCTTTATTATATTTTAGGGCTTTTAGATCATGAAAGGACATTCACTAAAAACTCCTGGACGGCCAGCTTTTATGGGCAAGTTATGATGAAATGAAGGCTAATACTTCAGCTAAAACTAGAAAACATTTGGTAACAGGACATTCAGGCAAAGTACTGGTGAGTTTATATTTACGCCTCATTAAACTGCAAAAAGAACTAAACAGAAAACGGAGGGGAAGAATGTCGGACAAAGCTGGACAAGGAGGAAGTTTGTATTGCCCCACAGTCCATACTAAAAAGGAAAACGATTAGGGAAGTGAAACAATCTTCACTATCTTCTAAGCTTACTATTAGAGAATTACAATAAGAAGAAGTTTGTTGTGTTCGCCAGTTTTCCATGGAAACATCTTTAGTGTGGGTCTGAGCTGTGCTACTTTTGTCTGGGAATCTTGGAAGACATTGATAAAGTATTTTAATCCTTAGCACATAAATTAGGCAACATTTGAGACCACTAAAACGATAGGTTTATTATATTAAGTCTCTTTCTTAACCCACTAAACCATTTTAACCCTTTGGGATAAATAAAGTATTTTTGAACTGAAATCGTTGACTATTTAGGTGGATATAAACAGGCTTCTAAGTGGCACAGGGTTCACTGCCAGGAGGAAAGCTTACAGCTAGGAGGAAACCGACGTTACACAAATTTTATTTCCTTTATCTGCACAAGCAGCTTCAAGGAGAAACTAGCTGTTGGAACGTTTACTAGAGGCGTGGGATCACAGTTAGCATAAAACTCGGGGATGTCGTAAAGAAGAAATGATGACTACTAATATTAAAAATGGATCAGAAGTATCCTTCAAAAAATCAAAACGGTAACTAATATAAGCTGGCTTGTGTTACACGTCTGATTACTTTGGAAAATGGTTAAAGTTTGAGTGATTGATTGGAGATATGCAGTAAACAGTAAGACATGCAAGCCCCTCAGAGTGGTTCTGTAATACAGCAGACATAGTTGGCGGCGTTACGTCCTTTTGGCCGGTTTGGCGATGAGCTGCCGCTCCCTCTCGAGCTCCCGCTCACGCTGCTGCTCCTTCTCCAGCAGCTCCTTCTGTTTCTGCTGCTGCAGCTTCAAAGCTCTTTTCTGAAAACAAAAAAAAAAAATCATCGACAAGTTAGCAACCAACATTTTAACCACGTTGTTTTTCCACCACTGAGCGAAACACGGCAGGTACCTTTAGTTTAGTCGTTTTTTCATGAAGCATGATCATCTCTTTTCTTATGTTCACTAGTTTATTCTGATAAACTTTGGCTTCTGTAAACTGAAGAGAACAGACTGTGTTAGTACTCGGTTCTGCTCCCTGGAGAAGAGAGATGAAATGCAGAGCGGCGGGGAACATTTCAAAGCTGGAACCGTACCAGCGAGTTGAGGTCCAGCAAGGCGTTGCACTCTCTGAACTTGGTGACTTCTTGATCCAGAGTGTCCAACAGTATCAGCTGATTTTGTCTGGTTGTCAAAAAACAAAAAAAAACAGGCATTACATTATGACCACTGACAGGTGAAGAGAGAATAACTGATAATCTCTTCATTATGACAGCTGTTGGTGGGTGGGACGCATCAGACAGCCAGATCAACGACCATCAATGGTCAGATAGAGAAATGTAGCTCAGACAGCTGAAGAAAAGTGTTTCTTTGCTGCATATAGGGACGGTTTCTATACAGATTGTTAATCAAGACTCACTGAGTTCATTAATACACGTCTTCCTTCACATCTGTTGCTCTTCTAACTCTTTAGATTCTTTTTATTGTTTACACAACAACTCAGAAGACCCCTTTAACCAAAGCTGCAAACCTTCATCGTTTTTTTGCTTTTTGATAGATTAAAAGAAAAAAAAAACAACTATCAGAAATACTAAGGGAAGAACACTGGTCCATATAACACCTGCTTAGGTCAGTTTACTTCCAGGAATAAAACCAACAGAAGCTCTCCATGTCATGGAAATTGATTATTTTGCTCCTTATTTAGCTCACTGCCCTTGTTGGACGTAGATCAAATGTACCTCTCCATTAAGGACCCGGAGGCCTCTGCAGTCATGAAAATGGAGTCGACTTCCATTCTTGTTTTCATTGTCATGTATCAATATAAATGTTCCGAAAATAACAGTTACTTTCATGCAATAAACAACCTCTGCAGAAACACAGAATTTGGTTTTCAAATCACAATTTTATCTTCTAATGAGAAAAACCAGCCAATAAGGGGAAAGTGGACTTCCCTTCCAAGTGTCTTTTACTGAAGCACCACATGCAGCATCCAGACCTGACTGGTGCTAGACTTGTAGAATAAAGAAATGACTCAAACAGAGGCTGTCACTGAGAAAGCTGTTATCCACACATGGACTGACGAGAAGCTCTGAAGAACTGCAGAAAAAAAACCTCCCTCATGATTCCTCAATAAAAAGAGACTGAAAAAACATGACGCACAATTTCTGAGAGAAAGAAAACGGATATGCTGACAGAAAAAGAGCACAAAGGCCTGTCTGCCATTTGCCAAAACATTTTAGCAATCCTAGAGATTTTTGTAGAAATTATTCTATGGAGTAATGGGAGAAAAATCCAACTTTTTTGAACCTGTGCACAGAATGCACATCTAACAGGATTTTAAAAAAAGTACATCATTCTGAGACAGAAACATGGGGGTGGTGGTGTGATGATTTGCTGCTTTGGGACCTGGAAGACTTGCCCTCATTTAGAGAACTGCTCTCTACCAGAAACTCCTGAAGGGGTTTTCAGCCCAGCGGCTTGTGGCTTTTAACTCAAGAACATTCATGCTGTGCAGCAGTACAAAAAAAAAAAAAAAAAAACAAGAAGCCATCAGAAAGCTTTTTATTGGATAAAAAAAAGTTTTTTTTTTAGAATGGCCTAGTCAAAGTCTGGATGTAGACCTGATTGATAAGCTGTAAAATAAACTTAAATAGATCTGAAAACCTTCCACTGGGTATTAATTCCATTCATTATTATTTTAGTTATTTGTACTCTGTTAGGTTATCATTGTGTGTTATTAAAAATAAATTATCTCCAAATGAGGCGCATGCATCAAAAACACAGAAAAACACAAACACTAACGTGAGCTCCTGTAAGGATCGTTTAGAGTTCTGTAGATCTGGTAGATAGTGGGAGAGAAACCCCTCTGTGAGTTTGTCCACCGCTTTCTGATCCACGTAGACAGTCTCTACGAGAGCAGAGGTGTGCACATCTGGCTGCTGCTGCTGCTGTGCTGCCTGGAGATCTGTCAGAGCAGTTCAGATAAAAACACGTCACAAATTTTGTCTTTTAAAGTGATGATAAAAGTATTTTTAAAAACTAAAAAGGCAAGGTTCTTGATTCAAGAAAACAGACTGAGTTGTATTTTTGGTACAAGTAAAAGCTATGATTAGTATAAGATGAGAAATCAACTGATTTTTCATAATAATGAATATTAGTTTTAAACGGTTTAATACAGACCAGTTGCTACTACAGCTATACAAAACGTTGAGCTTTTCTGCTAAATGATGTGCTGCAATAGTAAACCGTTCTATATTAGTGTAAACAGCTGTGAGGAATCATAAGGGAACCGTAAAGCTGATTCACAAACGTTTTGTCTGTGTCATCTGGTTATGAGGTCCTCATTTGGATTTTACTAAAATGTGCAGCATGGTGCATAAATATTCCCAGCACTCAATCACTGACACATTTTCAACCACAAACTACGTCTTCTATTGGCATTTTGTAGTAAACACAGAAACAAAGCAGTGAAAAACTGTTAAGTTAAAGGAAAATGATACAGATACGTATAGCATACATTAATATTACTGAGAAGCCTTTATAGGTTCACCAAAATCACAACCATTGCCTGAATTGGGCTTCTGTGACTTACCCTCACGTATGATGGTGTGTGTGTATTGAATCTGATAAAATATTTAAGCTATTGTGCAAAGAATGAGGAAAGATTTCAGTCTGTATCTATGCAAATCTGGAAACAATCCAAAAAAATGTCTTTAAATTATTTAAATGTAAAATCTATACCTTTCGAGATGTTAAGTTATTATAAATATTGCAAGTACTGTTGCATGCAGTTTGTGGTCTTGTTCGACTTTAGAGGAAATCATATGGTTTTGGTAACAGAATGTAAATAAATAACAAAAAAATGAACATGTAAGATACTTTTACAAAGTATTTCAGTCCTGAGTCTCAGTATTAATGTAAGCTTCTCTTAGGCTAAGCTAGATGCCTGATGCTAAATTTAGTGTATACAGCTGAAAAACAAGTCTGATATCTCCAAACTATGCAAGGACTTAACAGGCAATTATAGGCATTTGTTTGCACACAAGCAGGTCACTTACAGTTTTAATCTGCCTTGGAATCTAACATAGAGGTTAGTTCATTGCTGACTTGGCTTAAATGAAAACTAAAGACATGGCTACCTGAAAACAGATATTGTGTCTTCATGAAATCTTCGAAGTTTTACAAAAACACAGTGCCAGGTGTTCTTTTTTGAACTTTTAAATGAAAACTATTTTGCGTTACTACTTACACTCTAAAGCTTTTTTTTTTTTTTTTTTTTTTGGCTGAATTGCAGAAGCAGATATCAGGAACTGACAATAGAGAGTGATTATCACACCTGGAAGTTCATTCGGGGACGAAGGTCCTTCGTCTTCTATCCCTTCTACCTCCATCTGGAGCTTCTCGGTTGACCCAGTTTCTCTGTTTGGCGTCCAGCAGTCGGGTCCCAAACTATTATCTGATGGAAATAACGAGTTAAACGCCTGCATATGAGTCACAAAGAGACGCAGTGTCTCCTGACTCTGTGTCTACGGAGACTAGCTAGCTCACTGTGAGCCTCTTTAAACGGCTGGAACGCGACAAATCATTAGTGAATCAGGGGCAGAGAGAACGCTAGAAAGCAGCAATTTACCTGTTAAAACTTCGGCTGAAGAGCAACTGCAGGTTGGACTGTGCGTTATGAAATTTGAAAATGAAAAATAGGGAGATTTACGATTTGTTGTAGCATGAGATAGCGTCATGTGACCGCTGCGTCATCACGTGATCACGTTCAAAGAGGCCAACGCAGAGGATCAGGTCCTATGGACCAACTCATTTTCAGGAACGTTTGAAACCAACTGAATCAACTCTGATGGTTTCCTCAAAATAATTATTTTTATCTGGTTTAATTCATAACAAAATAGTACAGGCAGTGGCGGTTCTAGACCAAACTTATAAGGGGGTCAGGATGTTGTCATGAGGGCACCGAAAAGCATGAAACAAAAAATAAATACAAAACACAACAGTAGTTTATCATTTAAAATATATTAAGGGAGCTACACCAAAGACCCACTTGAAGCTCTACACTGAAGTGAAATTTCCATGCCATTTAGTTAAATTCAGCAGAAACAATACATTTTTATATGGATTCAAAATAACATTTGACAGATAAAAACTTCGATCCTGATCTCAGTGAAACTTAAGTTTTCACCCTGATTTTTAAGTTTAAAATAAAAATAGAACTCTAAAGAAATAAAATAAAAAAGTCCAATGGACCTATCAGTTACTACGTCTGTTCCTGCATATATCGTCATTAGAACTTTTTAAAAATATTATGTCTGCATTAGAGGGGCCAGGACCGGTTCTGGCCTCTGTTGGCCCCTTTCTAGAATCACCCATAAGTTATCCATAGCATCAAATTTCAATTAATAATCAGTTGAAACTTGTAAAAAAAAGCTGAGGCAATGATCGTAGCAACAACAATAACAGTGGCAACAACAATAAGAACAACTAAAACACCAATCATAGTAATAATGAAAAAATATACTTAAATATTTTTAAGGACTTGTATTTCATCTTATTAACTGCGCGTTGCAGGTAAAAAAGGACAGCATAGGTTTTGAAGACAGCACAGGCATTTGCGGGATGCTAAGAGGTGTTGAGTAACTTTGTATAAATACTCACTTTATTTGAGTATTTATTTTCCTTAGAATGTTCTACTTTTACTCATTACATTTGAACACAAATATCTTTGCTTTCTCTTCCTTACTTTATCAAAACTGGCTCATTACGTCTATGCATGGTGATGTAACATGGCAGAGGGTAAGCAAGACCACAAAGAGAATGTTTCCAGTTGGAGCACAGTTTGTTTATAGAAAAACATTGAAAGTAGATGAACATAGGGGACTGGAAATGGATCGGATTCAGAGATGCAGGACATCCCCCATCCATTCCCACTTTATTGGAGTTTAAATTGACATGTTGATTATGTTTCAAGTTTTCTTTGAATTTTAACCCTATTTGCAAATGTAATGCTGGTAATACAAGAGCTCTAAAAATATCCAACTGCTGATACAATACTTCTGTCTACATCAACCTGTTTAAAATTATCATTTAGAAGTAGACAGAGTAAGTATTTTTTGTGTTTTCTCTACCAACAGTGATTAAAAATGTAAACTTAAAGTTAAAAAAAAAAGTTTCTGTGCATGGAAAGGTTTTTTTTAGAAATTGATTTTTTTAAGTTAATTTGTATCATTTAAGTGAACCTGTACTTTTTGTAACGTGTGCTTTAATTGCTCGTCTTTCTTTTTATATATGCTTTTAGTTAAGCAAAAGAAAAAGTAAAATAGTACTTTTTACATGTGCCTTCAGTTTAAATATCTTCCGAGCAGCTCAGCTCTGAAAAACAACTCTTATGATCTGAGCCATTTGATCTGGATCCTAGAAAAAAGTCTGAAATCCCATGACGCTGACTAACGGCATAGAAGCAAACCTGAGAGCGTCCTGTGCGGAGCTAAGGTGGTGTCAGGACTCTGATGTTTGTTGAAAATGACAGTTTTCACTTTGGCAGCAGGATAATAAGTATGTACAACTGAAAACTCTTCTATCGGTAAGCTTTTCTCATGTGTTTGTTCTTTTTTTTTAACAAACGGTCACTTTAGAGAAGATGCCTTTTAGTCTGAAACTGACAGGAAAGCTAACCTGTGCTCGCTAGCTTGTTACTGTTTGACCAGTTCTATTTTTTTATGAGGGCTAATGTACTTTTTATGATAATGTGGAAACAATAAAGGTATAAACGGTGATTGCTGTTTAATTCTTTTTGTTTGAACTGCTCTGTTGTACACATTTGAAACGCCTTCCTGTTCTTGTTTAACTCCACTTTCTCATTTAGACAGGTTTGTGTAGAAATGCAGTCTTACCATCGCGCTCCCTTATAAAGATGTGAATGATTGCCCAAGAGGACAGTGTTTGAAACCCCGGTAATAATTAAACATGTCCGGTGGAAAGCTCTTCGGTAAGGTTCGGTCCGCCTTCAGGAGGGATCGCAGCGGCTGGGACCTGAACGACTCCGCACCGTTTGACTTTTCCGACGACCTGGTGGAGGATGACGAGGCCCCCAAATTCAACAAACTGAAGGTGGTCGTCTCTGGAGAGATGTCCGATTACTCTGCTGGGGCTCCGTCCAACGGGGTGGCGGTGAGCACCGTAGTGGTCCCTCCAGGTGTTGGCGGTGAGGATGATGATGACTCCCTGTTGGACTCCTCCAGTCTGGGCAGCCCGGGTTTGAACATGGACCCCTGTGATAACTGTACCAAGAAAAGGGAGAGGATCAAACACAGGAGGGTGATGAAGAGGCTGGTCATTGCAGCTGTGTTGTATTTCCTGTTCATGACAGGGGAAATTATAGGTAAGAACATTAAAAGCCACATTTCAATTGTAGCTTTTAACGTGAATCACCTAAATCTGATTATGTCACACAATACATCCTACATTGACATTTAATTGTGTTCCTTAAGCCAATGACTTCTTTATTTTGATCACCTTATCATTCAAACAGCTTCCCCAAAGTTTATTTAACATTTAGCCTTTTAACTAAATACTTTATTCAAGCAGGTGGGCCTGAGATGCTCCAACTGATGGGATGAATTGTATTTGCTGGTGCTTGTATCACCCCTCCCATCCTTAGCAGTTAGGAGATCCAACTGTGAAACAGGACACTCTCTTATAAAGCAGATGCATCTTCTATTCTTGTTTTTTCCAGTTATATAAGCATAACTTATGCTTGTAAGAGTCATGTAAGCATAACAAATCTATGCAGAGGGAATTGTTGTTTTAGTTGTTACTAAATAAGGCCAGGGAAACCACATGTACTTTTATGCTTTTTAAAATATATTTCTATTGACATATTACTCGTATACTAACAAAAATGTTTTTTTTTAAATTGTACCAAAGTAGGCACTATTTATATTTTTATGTAGACAAAATGTTGTACTTGCTGAAAATATTTTGAATAATAATCAAGATTGTCAAACTAAATGATAGTATTTTTTTTAATATATTTTACTTAATTGATGCTTAACAATAATTGACATTTCAGTTTCTTTTGTAGAATATTTTTAGTGCAGTAATTCCTCCCGTTTATATTCTACTACCTTTTTTGGGGCCTATTAAAACCCTAATACCATTGCTGACAGCCATTATAACCAAACTGCCCATTAATTGAGATGGAAAATAATATTTTAAATTATAAGGGGTTTTTTTTCTGTCTTCCATGTTGAATAATAGTGAAACCAAAAGTGAAATATTGGAAGACTTCAGTATTTACATTTTATTGGTTATTGTGCTATAGAAATGTTTGCCTTATTTCCAAGTGTCACTCCAAAGAAGTGAAAAATAGTTTTTTAAGGCCTGTTGAATTCGTTGTCCTCCATAGAAATAACTGGGTTGTCTGAACACTTATAAACCAGCGAAGAACTGAGAATCAGGTCGCGACTGCATCAGCAAACAAAACAGGATGGAAATGGTGACACGTTTCTGTTAGATTTCTTATTTTTCTTGCTTCCTGCTGAAATCATTTGAAGTGGTTATGCAATAATTGTGCCATGGTAGCCTGGAGTTCCTGTCTGTTTCTTTTTTTTATTGCAGCTGTTCAAACAGTGACTTATTATCCCAGGGAACTAAACCCAGAGGAACACTGAAAGGATTCTCCTTTGAGTCGTTTTAAAAGTACTACTGAAGAGATTAATCCCTTATAATCCACCTTAGAAATGAATCACATGTTTGCAGCTGTGAATAAAACCGACGAGCAAATTGGGAGAGTTTCCCTTAAACAGGAAAAGTCTTCTGTTTTTTTTTTGATCAAACATTAACCTTTAAAAAAAACAAGAGCATACAGTCCTCTCATGCTCAGCAGTTGTCTGTGGTTAAACCTTCATTTCCTGTTAAAATCAAACATGAAACTCCTGGCATGAAGTAGCAACAACGTGTTTTAAACCAGCCTTGTTTAGTTAAAGCTGTTCTGAATTAAAGCTTCACTCTAGAGCTTGTATTTGTCAGGGTTCATAAACAGTCTGGAAAAGTCAGGCATTTGAATGTTTGCATTTAGAGACCTTTTTACAGCTTGTGCTATCGTGGATGCCCATTTTTTTCTGATTTGTTCAATCCTCTTATTCCCCCCCCAAACCATATTTTCTATTGGAGCACTTCCTCTTTTGTTTTCATTCATTCCATTTGTTTCTTGTTTTCTTCTTTTTTCTCCTTCCTTCTGTTTTTATTCCTTGTGGCCTTCTTTCCTAGTCTTATTTATTTCTTTCCCTCTCGCTATGTCCTTGTATGCTTCTATTACCCTCATTCCACTTCCTTCCTTCCTTCCTTCCTTCCTTCCTTCCTTCCTTCCTTCCTTCCTTCCTTCCTTCCTTCCTTCCTTCCTT
>JAUZNJ010038648.1:0-11018 GCA_034780135.1 Jordanella pulchra
GGAATATGGTTGAAGGCTGTAAACCTCCCCCACACAGTTTGTTCTGTGATGTCTTATCTTCACCATGAGGTTCTTACCTCTATTCATCTGCTAATTAATGTAAAAAAAAAAAAACTATATGTATATTTGTTCATCCTGATAGTGTTTACTTAGTCTCTTTTAAGCCTGAGAAGAATTTTGTCCTGGGTGCAATCAGCAGACATGAATGTTGTTGTACACTATCTGCTGACAGCTTATCTCACCACTCTCACCACGCTCGTGGATGCTGAATTTTAAAAATCTAATTTTTCTAAACAAAGCTAAAACAGTTTAGTCTCAAACAGTAAGAAGTCACAAAAAATAAAATCTTTTATAATTTTCCTAATTCTCAGTTTTTAGGATTCATTTTTTTTCTGTTTCAGTTTTTTGTTATTTTTGTGCTGTTTATTGTGTTCTTAAGGTCTTGTTATAAACATTTTTTGTACCAAGTTTCTTAGATTATTTGTGGATTCTGTTCTGTTAGCAACTCGATCTTTGTTTCTTTGTTCAGCTCCCGTTGTGTTTTTTCTTTTCTCCTCACCTCTTTCAGCTTCTCTATTACACTGCTGCCAGCTGCTCTTCTGGTTTCTTCTTCATTTTCCACCTCTGTCTCTGCTTTTAGGTTCTGAGTTTTTCATCCCTTATTGCTGAATTCTTCCTTTACATTGCCGGTTACACCATCTATACTCCATGTCATGTTTATGTTTTTTTTTTTTTTACATCTGTAGGTTTTCTGTTTTATTATCAAACCTCTATCGTGCTCATCCCAACTACCTGTCTGCATTTTGGCTCCACAACTAATTCCTTTAACATATTAACAAGAAAAGTAATATTTGTTCCTAATGTTGTGAAAACAATCAAACATATTGATTAAACATATAGTAACCACTGTAACAGGCACATATTAATATACTTTTTCACATAGTTTAAAAGTAGTGGCTGTCTGCTTTTTAGAAATGTGCCCATCTGTCCTGTAATTCCCTGTGCCTCATACAGCTTGATAAAATAAATGTCTGTAATATTATTGAAGGGAATTGTAAATAAATTATTGAAACTTCTAGTGCTTTTGAAATCATAGCTCTTTATAACCTTGGTATCTTATAATACTGGCTCTAGTTTTTGTCTCTGTGCCTCCTAGCTAATCTTTTTTGACAAACATTTTTGTCATCTGTTTCCTACTTGCAGAGTAAGGTGCATTTCTGATTTTTTCTTTTATTGTTAAGAGGTGTAGGATTTTGCTATCTAATGAATTACTTTTAATAACTCCCTCCAGCTTTTACTCTGCTTTAAGTTTTGTTTTCAAGCCTGACACTTATTTTGTTCATTATAAATTCTGTAGTTCATTACAAACATGGTTATTCAGGAATCATCTAAAAAGATATAGCTTTATAGAGCTCTGCATGTTTAGCATGAACAATCTTGCCTGTCTGGGAGGAATAACATTGTGTGTGCTGTTTGTCAGGCGTGGTTCTTCATACATGACTTATGGATGAAGAAGATAAAAAACATACCTGAGGGCTTCAGCCTCCTTACTCTAACATTTCCCAGCAGACTATAGAAAACTTAGATCCTCTGTCCTAGAGTGGGAACCAGGAGTCAAACATGTGCCCAGGGGACAAAGTATTGTGGAGAGGAAAGGCGATAGCCTTGGGTAAAAAGATTGTGAGAGGTTCAAAGCTTGGCGCTCTTTGCTAGGTGTGGTTCATTCAGATGAACGCTTAAAAAAATGAGAAATTTTAAACAAAGAAGATAATCAGGGAAGATGTTCCTCTTATTCTTCCTTAGGAGTAGAGATGGCAAGCCCTGCAGCTAAAAAAAAGAAATTAAAATGGTCTTTATCGTAGCACCTCCATGAATTCAGTTTAAGAGCTTTTTCCATTTGTGCTGCAATATAATACACTGTTGTAAAAACATGTATTCATGTTTTCAGATCTGAACTACTGTGGCACACACCAGCCCTGCAGAAATGGGGGGACGTGCACCAACACAGAGCCAAACGAGTATAAGTGTGATTGCCAGGAGGGTTTCAAAGGACGCAACTGTGACATCGGTGAGAGCTGCTTGGCATCATTCACTTTAAAAACAAACCAGTTGTTTAAAGAAGCAGAGAACAGAGCATGATTAAAGAATACATCTCAATTATCACATGGAATTGCACATTTCACTTTTTCACTTTGAGTTTTACAGCTTGTATCACAATAAATATTTTCATTTTTAAGTTCAAAGTTATGAATTATGAAAAAAGCATAAATTATGTCAAAATTTGGTAGAATCGCAGCATTAAATACAGAAGACTAAACACAGGCATCAGTGTTTACCACAAAGGTCACATTACTGACAAATGTTAAACTGGACTGCGACTAATGAAGCTTTCAAAACATTTTCAGAGGCAGTTTGTAACCTTTATTCTCCAGAAATCCATCTGTAGCAGTTAACTCTCATCAATATGTTCATTTGCCAGCCATGCGGCAGAAGTAAGGCGGGTCTATGGATTCATGTACAATCTGCTATTCTCAGAGACTGATTGAAAAAAGAAATAATTTCCTGTAGTTGAGTATCTCAGGTTAACATAGATGAGGAACATTTAAGGGAGCAATTACTGATTAAGTTAAAAAAATTAGACCTTCAGGTTCCAGCATATGTTTTGTATTGACCTGTAATCTCTTACAAAAATTGTAAGAGATTACATCAAAACACTTATTTTTTACTTACAAAACTTTAACCTCACGAACAACACCCACAATGAACTATTGACTCTGTTAAAGTATCTAGACAAGGTAAGAACTGTTACTTCATCTTATTTCTTTGGGCTGTTCTTTCCAACAAAGCCATGATTCTATTATTTTTAATATCCTGCAGCAAATATTCTCTGAGATGACACCCTCTTGAATGCAAAACAGTGTATTAGAAGAAAGTCACTGTTCATGCAAACCTTTTCTGTTGCCAATGAACTGCTGTATATCATCTTTTGACAAAACAACTGTACTCTACTTTTAAGTGTACAGCAATTTAAAAAGCTCATTCACACCAAACATACTTTACTTACAAGTGGTAACATTCCCATGGTTGGCATATAACAATAAAAGAAATTATTTTTCTAAAGAAAACTGTGTGTTTTCCTTCTATAGTAATAGACACTAAACAAATGCAATGTAAACACAGCATGGTGGTGGTGATTTTTGAGGGGATTTGACTTTGAAGGTTTCTCTCATGTTAGAAATGTGTGTTTCCTCTGTCATGTTTTTAAGACTTGCGCTTTCTAGCTTTTAAAAGTTAATAGATTACGCCCTATAAATTGATAAACAATATAATAATAAATCTGTTTGACTTTCTGTGTCCTTCCTCTTTTCAGTGGAACATGCATGTCTGTCGTCTCCATGTATGAATGGCGCCACCTGTGTTGAAGACCCGAACAGCTTCAGCTGCATCTGTCCAGAAGGCTGGACTGGAAACACCTGTGCAGATGGTGATTGTCGATTCTGCACACATGGGAAGCCTGCAAGGAGCAAGGGAAGGGGGGGGGGGGAGCTTTACGATTGTCTGAGATTGGTTATAATTGGATCAAAGCCACTTAGTGACTCCAATCAGTTCAACAGAGGAAGTTAAATTAGCCTAAACAGGAGAGGCATCAGTAACAATCAGCGATCTTGCTCTGCCCATGTCTGGCAGTGTGTGTACGTGCAGGGATACATTTCACCTATATTTCTGCTGAGTTTTAAAACAGAGTCGACACTTGGAGTTTAATAAGATTTTATTGCCGTCAAATTGGGGGTTTAAAGTCTAATCCTTTCATATCACAGGGAGCTCGGAGGTGTGATTTCTGCCTTCCACCTCGAGGCTGATGAAGTGAATTATATTTGAGAAAACGGTCCCATATATCTTAGCCTAAATTCTAAATTTAAAAAAAGAAAGCAAAAGACTGTTTCTAAAATTGTTCCTATAAACAGCATGACCTGTCAGCCAAAAAACGAAATCAAAAATTAAACCGTACAGCCGAAATTACTGAAATCTCAGAAGATTTTTTTTTTTTTTGTATTCTAGGAACAAATCACAACCAAGCAAGTGATAAATGCACCTGAACAGGCTTTAGCCATGTGGTCAATAAGGCCTTTCAGTATGCTTTATTTATCCTGAAACATCCGGTTGTGTTTTTCCTATGTATCCGTGAGAAAAACAGAAAAGGGGCCGAAGCGTCTGCCAAGTGAATATCATTTCATCAAAGTTTGTGTGCTCTGAGAGCAACCGGAGACAACTGCTAAGCATAACAACAATTCACAAATACACAGTTGTGTTTAGAGGAGGAATGACATGTTGTTGTTGGCATTCGTCTTCATCAGTCTGCGGCGCTTTAGCCTGAAGTTTTTTCACTAGAATTTTCTTTTTTTTTTGCCAGACAACCTTATTTGAAGCGTATGAATGCCTGCTGATCATGAGAGATGGGACTCATACCAACAATGAAATACCACATTTAAGACATCTGGAGAGTCATTTCTCTATGCAGATGTTAAAACCAGGATCATACTGGTGTCTTTCATTTGAAGGTTCCATATTAAGTTCGTTTATAATTCCTCTTTGACTCTAAACTAAGACCAAACAGCAGGAATAATGATCCAGAATGTAAATGTCTTAACGAGATCTTCTGAGGTTCGTCTAGAAAACGTTACGCATAAGTCTAGTGACAGAGGCTGTTTTTAGATGATCTGTTTCCTCGCAGCACTGCATCACATGGCTTATTTACCAGGTAATTCAAAGGCAGCCTGCAGGCCTGTCAAGCTAACCTACTTTTGACTGGTGGCACTGGAAGTAAATTATTGAAATACGTTTGGCACCACAGCTGCTGAGTGTGTGGCACACTGCCACTAATCGCACTGCGAAAGAAAGGAACTCACCAAGCAGCTGAAACAATCCAAGCCTCATTGTTTACCAAATAACAACAAAACTCCTTAAGGCTGGACTCATAGCAGATATATTCCCATTTTAGAGTGTGTGCACACCTCTAAACTGCACAGATAGGCTGGATGCTTGGAGAATAGCATGTATTTTACTAGTCTTCTCACCACATTTGCTTCATTATGCACAAAGGAAATATCAGTAAATTAATGCCAATGTCCTCATATGCAGCCTGCTGATAAGGTGGTGAAAAACCTGATAATATTTTCTCCTCACAGCAAATCTGGAACTGTTGGTGGAGGTACAGAAATATTTCATATTTATATGGATTTACGGCAAAAATGTAATTATATTTCAATTCAGTTTATTTATATAGCTCCAATACATATATCATATTGAGGCATCGCTACACACAACAGAGTTCCTTTAGCGACGTTCAGGTTTTCCTTCACATAGAACATTCAACAAACTACATCTACTTTCACTGGACTGGATGTTTGTTAGCCCATTAAGAAATGAACCATTTCAAGCCATCAAGCTAGCAAACACAAATCTACACCGCTAGTGCTGAGCTTCCACTGTATCATCCTTTTCTTCTGAAACACCCTTAAAAAAAACACTTAAATGAGGCATCCGTTAGAGTACTATCTGTGTCTGAAACAATCCTCCATTTTCACACACTTTTAATTGCAATGCAGGATTGTGGCGTTCTCGCCTAGTAATTACTGTCAAAAAGACAAAAAAACAATTCTCGGATACAATAACAAAAAGGCTTTTGTCTGAATTTATATACTCAGAAAGTTTTATCAGTCTACCCTTTGGATAAAGCCCAAGCATGTTTTTGGATCAGCTTTGAGCTCCATCATGTGACCTGACACGTCTGTACAGTAGGTGAGATCTCATGCTTCGTATTGCAGCAGGTGAGATATGTTCACACAGTTTACGGTCTGTCAGAGTTGCTTGTGTAAATAAACTGCATTCCACATCCTCTGCTTTCACCTCCATCAGGATAAACGTTGCTGCAGGTCAGACTGTGGCATAACGACGCCTGAATGAGAAGGGGTTTTTAGGCAGAGGAGAAGGGAAAAACAGGAAAATGGTTTATTTTTGTTTTTGTTGTGTGATGTTAGCACGATTAACAGTCAGGGAGGCCGTCTATCTCTTGAGCTGTTGTTGTTGTGGGGGTATGTTGGGTGGGATGGGCTCTCTAGAGGACACACAACGAGAGGATTGTCAAGCTTGCAGGGAATTAAAACCATAACCACAACACAGCTCTGTTTTCAGGCTGGATTTATGTTTATAAGCAATATTAATTAAAGGATTCTTTGTTTATGAATTCTCTGACTGGTTTTAGAGGATGTGCTGCTAGTTTGGTAGGATTATTAGTGCTTAGGTTGGAGTAGGGGTCAGAAGGATGGAAAATGGGTGCTATACAGGGTTAGGTAAATGGAAAAAAAGGTTATGAGAGACACTAAAAGCTATGAGTGACAGATCAACACCACAGAGATATGCATGGGAAAAATTTGGATGCCACTACTCCACAAATAAGTTATGCTGGGCTGAACCCCAAACAGTTAGCTTCTTCTTGTCTTCCTCTTTGTTTAGACTTTGTTTTGATCCCCCGTCAGATAAGTGGAAACAGGCCTCCTCCTTTGCATTATTTAAGCCCGCTCATTGTCCCCTCCCTCTTTGGTAAAGGGTTTGAAGTGTCAGTCATGAATATGCTGCAGAGCTCTGTTTATCACCATTTGTACATAAGTCAGAGCAGCAGAGAGGATAAAAACAGCCAGAACCACACCGCCATGGTGGCTTTGCATGATTTTAGTAACACGCAAGATGCCTCTTGAATATTCACGCTCACATTCCTATGACCCAGACCAATAGCTTATAGACAAAATGTTTCTCTTTCTTCTCCCAGCTGTAAAGCAATGTGATCGCAACCCCTGTGGCCGTGGAGCGACGTGTCAGGAGGCTCCTGGAGGTTTCCGCTGTCTTTGTCCATTGGGATGGACCGGCAGGACATGCCAGCTGGGTCAGTCTGTTTAAATGTGATGCTAACATCACGTTTTTTTTTAGTTTTTTTTTTTTTTTGCCTTTATCATCTTCATAAAATAAAATTCCCTGTAAAACAAAGTTGAAACATGAGTAGTAAATAAACAAGAACATTTTAGTTTTGATTGATTTACAGAATGCCATCCTAATTTTTTGGTATTAAAACACATTATAATCTAAAATTCACACACATGTTGAATAGTTTTCTTCTGTGACTGAGCTCCAGTGGAGGAGTTAGACTAAATTTACCAAGGGGGGTAGAATGGAGCCAGTGTTTTTTTCATGGAAGCAAAGAACAACAAAATAACACGTTTATTAAGTTAGTTTATTAAGTGAACCAAAAACCTGTAACTTCTGTTCATTTTTGAAATATTTGTTCCAGTAAATTGTAAAAATCAAATATCAAGTTGGTAAGGGACAAATCAGTTATAGTCTTCTTTTTGGGCGCATATTATCATAAGAAGCTAATTTAAAATGCAAAAACTGATCTAAAAACGTAAAGCTTTCTTAAAATCGGTTTATCTGCCTTTAGGTTAATACTTTGATCTGTCAAGACAAGGAGGATCTTGGCCATTAAAACAAAAATAATTGGATTCTGTGCTCTCAAAAATAAGATAATAGTTGTTTTCTTTTTTTAAACATAAATCATCTTATGCATAGTGTCTTACCTACCTGCTTACATCAAGTTTATATACACCTATTTGAAGAATCGAGAAAAAAATGACTTATATTTACATTTTTTGCAGTTAATGTTTTCAGTAAAGAGGCTATAGCAGGGGCCAGAGCCAGTCCTGTAGGGACACTGGCCCCCGTTGGCCCCTGTGTAGAATCACCCTTGCTGATGTCAATAATAGCCTTGTTATTCAAAGAGACACATATATTCTCCAATCCTTAGAAATCAGACATGCAGTTCTTTCAGCATGTAGGTTTGATGTCAAGCTATCCTCACAAAAGAATCAAAAATACCTATTTTAAGTTGCCTAAAGGGGAACCATGAAGCGCAGTTCATTCTGCAAAATTTGATCAAATTCATTAACTGTCTATTGAGAAACCCTTAACACAAACATCAAATTAGACCTAACACTTTTACGTTGGAGGTCAAAGGCTTATTTTTCATTTGATGGTTTTTCCCAATAGGCTACATTAAAAAGAAAGCAAAGTTAAGAAATTGATCTTATTTAATTCAGATGTCCATCATTCCATTAATGAACAAATATCGCTATGAGCAAGACCATTCAACAGAAAAACAATAATAAACGTCAAAAACTGCCTTAATCCGTATTCTTAATGAAGTGGTTATGTGTGATGATCTTCGGTTTTAAGGGAAATGTAATTTTGATACACAAATTAAGAAAGCAGAAGAAGCCAACAGCATCCTAATCCTCACATTAACCTTCGCTGACTGTGGATTAGTCTTCTCTAAATGCACCGTCATGCTCCTTTTAGGCTGCATTCACTCATTTACAGAAGTAGAGTGAAGCTGTAACTCTTCTTAAGCGTTTTAGTAAAGAAAAAGCTAAAGCAAACACTTTCTGTACACATAAGGAGGCTTCGGGGCTGTAGAGCGAAAACTGAGACATATTTCAGGATGACAGACACTCCTGCTCCTCTGTGTTACTGTCATATGTCACCCTGACACTTCATAATCCCTCATAGTTCCACATCATGGATCATGCGCCCACAGCCTAACATGCACACACAGGTTGATCAAACTCAGGGATGAACCTGAGCTACTGAACATCAGCACTGCATCAGTTGTAAAAAGGCAATTATACTTTCCCTCCATGCCTGATCAGATGATTTCTGCCCCACTTTGCCTTCTGTTGACAGGTTCCTCATTATTCCTACACAGAAACACTTAAACTCACAGGCAGAGCTGAATCCTAATCATTTGTAGCAAATGGCTGATTTGTCTTTAGCTAACACGGTAGTTTTTCTTTTTGCTCTGCTGTCTTGTCAGGGACCCTCAGACCCCCCTGGCTGCTTTAAAATTATCTGTTCAAGTATTTATTGACATTGTGAGGCTGGAAGAGAAGGGTTTCTTTTTACTGGTGGCATGTTTGAATAAGGCAATTTGTTATTATTTCCACAACAACAACAAAAAAAAAAACAAATGAAGATAATTTAGAGTTCTTGGCTGAGATTTCCTTTAAAGAATTGATCCAATTCATTCAAAATATTTATTTAACTCCGGATAATTTATGATTGCGACTATAGTCTCTTCTATCTTTGTCCCATATTGTGAAATGATTTTTAACCATTTCTAAATTCTGTAGTTTGCCTCCAAATGGGGCATTTATTTCCAGGAAAGATGAAATTACAAGGAAAAAAGTAGACAAAAAAAGGTGTCAAAGAAAGGTTTTTAAGTAGAATTAGAAACGGCTTATGTTGTGCTCTGTTGTGTGAACACACTGAAAAACCAACAAGAATAAATCAATTTCACAGGTTTTATTTTGCTGTCATCTTATAGTCAGGAGTGAAAAATAGTGCGAGGTGATGGCCAAAAAATAATATTAAAAAAACATAGTTAATTAATCAATCTTCAAAAAAGAATGTCAAAAATGTGATATATAAACAGAAGTAAATATGAATAAATAAAATCTTTATCTTTTTTTAATCTTTGCCCCTCCTGGGAGTCACATCAATTGCCTTGTGTGGATCAATATGCAGCGAGAGTTTGGAAAAATTCTTAAGTTTCTGAAGTTTATTTTATTTTACCTTATCATTAAGATGAAGAGCGATTTTTTTTAGATGAGCAGAAGGATAAATACAGGTTTTGGTTACATTTTTGAAACTACACGCTACCCTGATCTAAGGTTTGGGGTTGTAATATGAGAAACAGTTGGGGGAAATCCTATATTGGAAATCCATATTGTAAAATTGCCAATCAGCTTGGGCTGTTTTAATGTGTTTTTTCCTTCACCTTTGTTTTGCACCTTTAGATGCCAATGAATGTGAAATGGGTACATGTGTCCACGCCCGCTCTTGTCATAACCTGATCGGTAGTTACCTGTGTGACTGCCTTCCTGGATGGACGGGGCCTAACTGTGACATCAGTGAGTACGGCACAACAGAAGAAAAAGCAAACCCACAAAAGAAAGGGAAATTGGTTGAAAGAGAAAAGAGAAGTGATTGTCTGGTGGCAGGTAGTGAAACATGATAAGGCTTTAAAAACAATTCAGCTGCAGCTCAGACTTTCTATAGATGGGGATCATTTTACTACAAGAAAGAAATTCTCAGAATATCACTGACAAACATAAATAATAAAGGTCTTTTTTTTCTCTTTTCTTTGCTAAGAATATTTCCCATCAGACTCATGGAGCACAAATGTCCATAATGCAATGCTTTTTATTTATTGTCTTACAGCTTTGCTTTTTTATTACGTATTATTTGTTTTTTGGTTTTGTTTTTTTTATGAATAAATGTGTTTTCTATTCCTAGGGAACAGCAGCTGTCAGGGTTTGTGTTTGAATGGTGGCCATTGTGAGGTGAGAGGCTTTTTTTTTTGCTTCGACATCCTTCCATTAGTTTTGACTTTTTTAAATAACAACCAGAAAATGCTTTAACTTAATTTCACAGTATTAGAACTACATATTTTATTGCATGTCTCAGATCTATAACATGTCCCCTATTTTCCTCTGGTGACCTTCCTGTGAAATTCATGTCATAGTCAAGTAAATCTTATTTATATCATCCAATGCAGGACCTGTTGTCAGGGTCAAGATGTGTGTGTCCCACTGGTTTCACTGGTAAATATTGCCAAAATGGTTTGGATCCCTGTGACAGCAGCCCATGTCTGCATGGTGGGCAGTGTGTGATGAAGGATGGACAGACGGTCACCTGTGACTGCCCTGCAGGGTATTCAGGAATCTTCTGTGAGGTAGGAAACTATCATAAAAAAACAATGACAAGTTCAATAATCTGGTTGATTAGTCTTGCAAATTAAGAGAACTTATAAGGACCTGCTAAGGAAGATGTGTAGTGATGTCAAAAAGAAAGAAGTTAATCATATTTTTTTAAAATGTACTGTTCTACATCTTACTCATACTTGTTATGGG
>JAUZNJ010038649.1:0-11018 GCA_034780135.1 Jordanella pulchra
TGAAAAATATCGAAGCTTTTAAAATTCATGCAGGGTATAAGAACCCAATATGAGCTAGCGAGTACCGGTAAGAATTTCAAACTACTTTCACCCCTGTTTAAAACTATAACATACAAAACAGCGTAAACCTCTGGACTAATGAGATAAGAGTGAAGCTGTTGGGAAGAAATCTGGTACAAATTTGACAAGGCATTTCAAAAAAGGAACATAACTACCATCATTCTTTGACTTCATGTAAAAAGAAAAACAATGATCACTAGAAAAATATAGATGTTTATTTTGGCAAAACAAATGTTCCAGGGGAAGACAGGTTCTTTGCTCTGTGTGCTGCCATGTCTGCATTGTATGTGTGTGTATCCGTGTGCATGTCTTTGAGTGGACCACTGAACAAACGTGTACATGTGTCACCATGATTGTGCATTGAATTCACCTGTCCTCCAGCTCTGTAATCCCTGGGTACACCTGGGCCTTTTGGGCTTCAGGGCTTTTAGCAGATTGCATGTGTCAGACTTAGGACAATTACATTGATTGTTGCCCTAGAAACTCTGCTCGTCCTCTGCTGCTGAGGGAAAAAGTAAAAAAGAAAAAAAAAGTAAAAAAAAGAAAAACTTAATAAGAAAAAACTTAACATTTAAGGTGACAGAACAATGCTGAAAATAACACTCTGTCTGCGTGTTGCTTTTAATATCACACATACCTTCATGTTCAGATATTGAGTTGCAAATTAAAATTGGTTCATATGATAAAAGGTCGGTTCTCCAGCTAACTTTTGAATTTGAACTTTCTCTTTTATGTGTTAAACATTGGATAGTTGATTTAGAGCCTAGTCTTTAACCCTTGCAAAACCCTACTTCTAGAAACAGAATAAGGAATAAATAACATAAAAAGATGGATGAATACTGCCTTGTATCAATGGCCCAGAGTGCTAGTGGTGTAATGGTGAAGGAGGGTGTTTTTTGGCACACTTTGGACCTCTTGGTACCATCTGAGCATTGTCTGGTGGCTGCAATCCTGAGTATTGTTCATTTCCTATTTATTCCCTTAAGAAAACAATGCACCCATTTAATGATATCACTGAGCAGCACAATGTTTGACGATGTCACAAAGCAAAGATGATCTCCCACTGATTTTCTTTAATGTCATATTTAGCACACTGTACCCCAATAGCCTCCACAGTCACAGGGCTTCTTTCTAATAAAGAACCTCTAGGATGTGCTTGAAGAGGAGCTTGTACCATGGGTGTGCAGCCAACAAATCTTCAAGGGATGTCCTGTTGTTTCATTAAGTAAAGAACTTGATGAGATATGTTTTATGGCATTTTTTAAAATCTAGCCCATAAAGACTTGAAGTAGTTCTGAAGTCAAAAGGGGAACAAGGCTAATAAAAGGGCAGGAGTGTATACATTAAACACCTTTTGATTTGCATTATTTATGTGAACATTTCACCAACTTTCAAGATTTTAGGATTGTTTAAATCTACAATGGTCCAAAAATGTCTTCACTATTGGGTCTTATACCAATACTGAATGGGATCAATTTCAAACAGTTGTGTTTATATTCAGAATTCATAATGAACATGCTGTTCTGGCAATTGTTTCAGACATTCAAAGGCATTATTATTATAAGTCTTAGAAAAACAATTTGTTTCTGAATACTTAAAATGAAGAAAATATCTTAAAGACACTACACTACATTTTTATCTTTGGGTTAAAATTAAAACTACAACCTGTGTTGTTGTTTGTCAGTTGTCTGAGTACCTCACACCGATCTACAATTAACCCAAAATTATAGTTCCTCTTAATGCCACCAAATACTTCTGCTCTCTTGCAAAATTATGTGTTTACACGGCAGGAGTTGTTAGAAACGGAAACAAAAAGATGTGTGCCATGACTGTAAATGTGTTGTTGCGAAGGGGTGAGACTCACAGTAACAGGGAAGAGTAGGTGTGAATGCTAATTAAACTTAGCATCTGTCAGATTCAGAAGATCTGCAAGCCATCAAACCCATAGTCAAATAATCAGCAACCAGATTATTAATTTCACATCAAACCAAATTCATTCTGTATATTGATAACTGGGGGATGACGCTCTTCCTGTAAGATACTCCCAGCTCCGTCTCAGTGTGGAGGAGTTTCTTACCCACTGTGGGCCTCTGTCAAGTAGCGCCTCAGTTTATTAGGTCTGATATGAACTATAAACCCAAAATTTGTTTATGTTCGGGGGCATCAGGGCATTGTTGAGTGATAATTTCATGAGGGAAACATTATGTACTCTTCACAATATCGTTTACTCAGCACATACAGGGGTCCAGTCCAGACCGGTTTTTATGCGAGTGAAGGGCTTTAGGACGCTACACGTCAGAGCTGTATCTCTGGGAACACTGTTATGGCTTCATTTCTAATATGTATTTTAGTATGTGTGTGTGTGTGTATTGCCTGTGTTTGTATTTGTGTGGATTAATGACCACTGGCATAAGAAGTGCCACTGACTTGTGTTTTACACAAACAACAGCCCGTTTTGTGACGGCGTGGGGAACGCCTCGGGGTGGAAACATGACTTCTGCTGTCCTCTGTTCCTCGCTGTATCCCTGTCTCTTCATCATCTACTGCTCCTGCTCACCTGTGCCACCTCACTAATGATTGCTCAGTGGCTGCGGGTCTACCATGCATCATTTACCAGGACTCCAGAGGCAACAATAGGGAGCAGTAAAGAAAGTAAGGCAAGAAAGACAAAAAAGAAATACTCTCTCTTAATATAAGTATAGGAGGATGAAAAGGAGGTGACTGTGTTATCCAAAAGAGGTTCTGAGCAGAAGGAGAGGGGATGGGAAATGTGCAGCCACATAGTAGACAAGGGATTGTTTTGGAGCAGAAGAAAAGGAGATGGTTGGAAAAAGCTGGAAGGGATCAAAAAGCCTAATTTATAAATCAAAGCCTTTGGTTGTAAGAAATGACAGGTGATGTAAAAATAAAACTTTTGTCTTTGAAACATTCAATCATAAGTGAATGTATAGAGAAAATGCAACTAGATGGTATTACAAACATAGTATTGAATATATGCATTAACTCTTTGTTAGTATAAAACCATAAAATTCAATGTTTTTCTATTAGAATTTTAGGTGATGTTGTTTCTAAAATATATGTGATGCACTTGCATTTACACCAAAATCAAATCAAATGCAATCCACTTATAATAATAAGAGTGACTCCCCTCTGACGACACATCCCTGTGGATTTGTTTTCTTTAAGCATCCGGCTCCTATTTAGCATTCAGTGAGAAACAGTGATTCTCAGCTGAAGGTACGTAAGTAGAAACCGAAGAACAGTCTGGCCTCGCTAGACTGAGTCTGATCACCCTTTCCTAAGATCCAGAAGGAGCTGGACGTAGTGACCGTCTTTTGCTGCATTAAAACCGAGTTGAACTCAGTGTTGAACAAATCTGCTGAAGCAGATGAGAGAGGGCTACCCAGCTTTCTGGTCAACGTACTACCACTGCCTATGGAACAAAAGGGCCCAATTGCTGTTTGCTGAGGAGCTGTGAAGCCACTCACATGTGCCATACTGGTCCTGAATTGCTGCTGCCTGCCTGAAAACTGCTGCCTGGGTGATTCCCAGCTACACACTATCTATCATGCTAGCTAAAGCGAGGCAGCCCGTGAGTTATAAAATTAAGCTCTGCAAAATTGCCTCTTGTTATTGCAATGGATTAATCCAAATCTCTTTGAGAGTTGCCTGTGGATGTACTGATTTGACTGAGGACCGCGTCTCAACCAAAAAGAACCAAGCTGAACCAAGGTTAATGTTCCCCTCCATTCCAATGAGCAAACAGTAGCATCCATCCCTCTGTTTCCTCATCCTTTATAATATGCTCTGCTTGGTTTGGAAAATACGGTAGAATAGATATTTTTGTCATCTCTCATTTGTCCCTAGGTGTGAGTGTGTGTGTGTGCATGGTTGTGCGTCCTTGTGTGTCTATGTGTTGCCCTGCGACAGACTGGCGTCCTGCCCTGGGTGTGTCCCGCCTTGCTCCCATAGTCTGCCGGAGATAGGCACCAGCCCAACCGCGACCCTAACGGATGAAGCAGGAGAAGATGGATGGATGGATGGATGGATGAAGATATTTTTGCATGTCTTTGTGTTTTTAGCTGAAATAATGTTTCTGATTCAACTTTTGATTGGGTTGAAGCAAAAGTTCTGCATGCTAATGCTCAATGAGCTAACTGAACAAACAACGTCATTACGGTCTGTGTCTGAGTAGACTGCTACAGTGAACCGGCTAACATCTTTAGCTCCAAACAACCTCATGCCCAGCCACATTGTAGGCCATGTTGTGAACTCTAAACTTTCCTTTGTTTCACCTGGACCTGTCTGAATCAGACCTTTTGGACCTCACTTAGCTAACGCATTGTCCTAATTTGTTGTAAAACTGAATGAGACTTCACTATTTTGACTGCATTCATTATCTCTGCATTAGGGTCTATTCAAATTTACCTGCTGCTATTTTTAAAGGACACCTTAAATGTATTAAGACTTAAAATTTGAACATTGCTCACAGACTCTTTAACAGACTTTTGGTCTTATTAACTTGTCCTTATCTTCACTAATGTTTAGTGCGTGTGTACCTATTAGATATAACAATACTGTGGTAGGGTTTATTAACTAATAAAGGTAGCATTGTTTTAATCTGTAGTCTTTAGTTGTTATCTTACACAGTGAACGATTTAACACTGAGGCCAGATTCACACTTTTTGGTTGACAGTTGAATGAACAGAGACAATTTTTTGGTTGGTGATTACTATCTCTGTTGATGGCCAGAGTCTAATATACTAAATTGGTAAAAGGTAAGTAAATCATAACAGCCAGTCTAGGAATCCCACCTTGCGTAAAAAGCTAAGAACAATGGCGAGTAAGTGGATTACAGTTATAATCATTTAACTAATAATCATGAATTGATTATTTTATGGTGTCTGAGAAGATAAAAAATATGTATCTGATTTAATTGCAAAAGATTGAGAAATCCATGTATCAGTCCCCCCCCCCTCTGAAATTTCTTATACAGGACACTAAAGTCCGTGGTTGTTTAATGACCTAATGTTTGTGTACAATAACTCATTTCATAATGCAGTACATGTTTGTTATTTCTACATATTATAGACGTCTAAATACATGATCTGTTTTTTGGACCATATAAAATTATAGTAAATATAATGAAAATGTATTTAATATGTAAAGTAACTTGGTTTCCAGTACAGTAGTATAGAAATAGTGCATTGAGTTTGGTTAATCTTAGTTATTTTTACTTTTTCTGCCACTATGGATTCAAGGTTTCATGAAAACATAGGGACAGCCCTCAGAGATGTATAGAGAAATGCAACTGACATGTTGTGGAGGAGGTACTGGAAAAGGGTCAAATCTTTTACCTGCAACTAAGACACTGATGTATGTTTGTCTCCATGGCAATGTCTCTGAGTCCAACAGATATACTTGTGAGCTTGCAGCCAACATCTTTCGGTGCAGATGACAAACTCAGGGTCTGTTTTAAGACATCCTTACAATGGAGTGAATATCAGTTTTGTAAAACTGGTGCAATAATGAGGGAAGTAGAATATACAAACATCCATAGTGCATTTAAACAGTTGGAAGTCATAAAGACTTGACACAGACTGGTAGATGGAGTTTATAACCTAACCAGGAGTTACACCGACTCCTTAGGGAAATTCTCTTGTGTGTTGCATTAAAGCGCTAAAACTCAAGCAATAAGAGATGTCCTCGGGATAATTTCCAGCCCACAATGCCGATGGTTGCCACAGAGATTCAATGTGCAATGTGATTATTTAATTGATTTTGACTTTTCAATGAACAATAAAGTCAGCAGTACAGCCAGAAGGTAATATGTTGAAACATTTTTAAACTCTTACGAAGTAAAACTAATTTCTTTACTTTTACAGGTTTGTTGGATTTTAGATCTAAAACCAGGGATGATAATGAATGACTTGAGGATGAATGTAACCTATTTGCCAGTGAAGCAGGTGGTTACCAAGGAGACCAAGAGACAACGTTACTATAGATAAAGGTTGATGATTACTTTTAATAGGCAACTCCCCCGGTGTGGCACATCAAGGAGCCAAAATTTATAGCAGTAATGGACACCTTCACAACTACATCTGGACATACCAGTTGGTTACCAAGGAGACTGAATAAGGAATGGTAGAGGGAGGTAAGCCTAGTGGTGATCACCGACTTCTTCTTGGGCAATGTCCCTAGAGTGTTAAATTAAATAACTAGACTGTAGGGGATGTTTTATTGACTGGTATAACAGTGGCTTACCAAGGAGACCGAGCCTCATCTGGAAATAGGTGTTAGGATCCCCCGTATCCAGAATCAGAGAGGTTGGACCCAAAGCATTAATGGATTTTGACGACTATATATATCCATTGTTCAACAGATGTTGACCAATGAGCATAGGTCACCTTGGAGATTGGATGTGAACCCATTGATGTGAGTCGCTGGTGATCAAGGAGTTATTTTGATTTATTGCACAAATTCCCTCATGTGTCCCATCAAAGACCTAAAATCTGAAGTGTAAATGGACATCTTGCAGACCACTGATGATATTTACCATTGCATCAGTTGATTATGATGGTGGCTGAACACAGAATGATAGAAAGACACTGTGATAGGATTAATTAAATAGTTACACACTGATTATTGGTCAGTCTTTCCCACGTTTGCTACACCAAAAAGTTAGAAATAATAGCATTGATGAATTTCTCGGGGACTGCCTCCACACTTTGGCAGTACAGTAGTTTTTTCCAAGTTGACTCTGACCAAAGAGTCACACTGATTTCTTTGGGGCAACTTCCCCTGTTGCCTGAGCATCAAGGGATATAATGGATGCTGCTCACCTAAGTACACTGTGATCTCCAACATCTGAAGAAAAAGGTCATGCTATATTTATCATCTGGACAACAAAAATATTTTCAACATATTGTTGGACACATGAAATGTAAAGAAATGGCTTCTTTTGTGGTCTAAACCTCTCATCACCCAATTAATGCAGGAATTTAGTTTAGTCTGTCACGTTGTATGTTTCGCAACTGACATCAAACAAACAAGAGCCTGTCTTTTACAATGCAATATGTGGTGAGAAAAACAGGAAATCCCACGTCTGCTCACAAACATCACAGTTATTTTTTTTCCACCAGAGACATGATGCAATGTCACATGTGTGACGGGTCCTGACAAGATCCGGTAGTATCCCACGATGTGACACACCACAGCGGGATGGCATCATGAGCTTACAACACACTTCCTGCCAATAGAAAGAAAATACAATGGTTCATTTCAGGCATTTAAAATGGAATAAAAAGTCTAAAACACTCTGTCATCTTTTCCAGATTCTTCATGCAAGATGGACAGATTTTATCCTTATTTTAGCTGACAAACAATCTGGATCATAATGATAGGCTGGATTTCTAGGCTGGATGCAGACAGAGCATAGTTAACACATGCACTGACCCTACAGTACTGCCGTTAAGTGGTCATCTTATTAGGCTGAAAAAAGCTGAAGTGTAGGCGTGCTCTGTTCTTCTGCTCATGGCCTCCCAACACAACAGTTTCCATTCATTTCTGGAGCCAACAATCAGAATGGGACAGAAAGGGACGGGTACACAGGGATAATGAACAAAATGAAAAAAACACAGGAGAAAACGAAAAGCACTTTCTCAGCACAAAACTATTCTGTGCAATATATGATATATTGATGATTAAAAGAGTGAATGATCTCCAAGCTTCAAAACAAAGATGCGATTAGTTCATATAAGATAATATTACATGACTTTACATGACTTTACATTTACTCTGAAATCTGTATGCAAGCTGTTAAAATTCTTTTCCATTCATGCAAACTTCATGTTCATAGTCAAATGAATGCAAAGCATGGCCAGTTGAGGCAGGATCCAACAAAACCTTAAACCAGAATGTTTGTACAGTGTGAAGGTCACATTGTTGTCTTCCACAGGTAGATGTTCTAAAGACTGACAAAAATCTGGATGCTCTATATTTTCGGGGGACAGAAGCTAAAGTATAAATGTTGCTTGAGTCCTTTTGAAAACTTTACTTTTGACTGTGTCATATGTGTGGCACCTACAAAGAGTGATTCCATATAGCAGGAATATAGGTTCATAGGAAAGAAAATTCAACTCAATACAGGGATACATTACGTTACATTTTGGCTTTCTTTAAATTCTTATTTTCAGGCTTTAACTAATGTTCTGCGAATAACCCCAACCATCATTCTTAAGAAGAATGAAGTGCAAAACTTTGGATTTAATATGGGTTGCGTCTAACACAAAAAATGCTTAAAATTATATATACAGACTCAAATACATACATGTAATCCTACTAATAATGGGTTAGAAGTAAGCAAGTTCCTTAACAAACTCATTGAATAATGGAAACAGAAAGGGGATTGACTGTACCAAAATAAAGTGGATCATATGATCAAGTTTGATCTAAGAGTTTGCTATTCTGAAAAAATCTGATAGGTGATCTTATACATCATTTCATTTAATACACATAATACCCTTTTGTTATAATATTGTTTTTCAAATTTATAAACACTTACACTGTCTATATGATGGCTTTACATTTATTAGCCCACTCAGTTATTAGAATTTAATGGCTCCTCAACTTAAATGTGACATACTGGCCACTGGTTTAGCTTACAGGCTAACCTGGTTTCCGTGCTTAGTTAAATTCAAGGTCAAATTTTCTGTTAGAAAAGAACAAGTTTAATTATTTGACCCAAGCTCTCTCCCTCAGGTTAAATAAACTTTATTTATTTTTGATCTATTTATTTGAATTAGGACAATGCACATTCATCAACATGTAAGCTTTAAGCACCAATGTAAATATGCACAGCAGCTAATTTGCATACTGTCCTAAGGCAGGTGAAACCCAAAACTTTAAACAAGATGCTGCAGGAGAGAACAAAGTAGACACAAACAAAAAGGACGCTAAGAACATAAAATCACAATAATGTCTTGTTAGTTTTCAACGATGTTTCAAGGAGGTTTTAAAACTGATGTAGCTTTCACAGATCCTGTCATGGACTGGCAGTCTGTTCAATGACTGCAACCTTTTGGTCAGAGCTGGTCTTATGCTGCTAAACTTTACAGTCTCCTCTGGTTAAATCTCCTGGGTTTATTCTATTAATGTTTTTTTCTGCTTATAAAAACTGTTCGGGGAGAAGGAGCAAGTCCATTTAAAACTGTAAAGTTAAAATGCTTTAGAATAAGTTAGATTTTACTTGTATTTTTTTAAATTTTATTTTACTTCAGCTAGTCATTTTATATAATTGGGAAAACAACATTATTCCAAATTTTTAAGAATACTTGTTTCTCAAAATCAAGTGACTATAAATTACACTAGTTCACACTCAATACTTGTTCTTAAATAACTAAATTATCAATTTCTTTTGTTAAACTGACATTTTTATTGCTTTTGGAAAAACAACATGATGGCATAACAGGTTGATTCTCTGGTAATAACCTGATACGAAATTAATGAGAATCTGTCACATCTATCGGGAGCAGACAGGGGTTAAAAAGGTCACAATGCAATGCCAAAGACACACCTGCTTTTCTCATACTCCAGGTGATTGTTAGTTGAAGAATTGCCCGCAGATGGAGTCACCTGGACAAAATCTCTGATTTCTCCCCTTCCGAGCTGTGCAATCTTACAAAGTTCAGTGACACACAGAAAGTAATCCAACAATGTACAGAGCGAGCGAGGATGTGAAATTGAAACATCAGACCTGTAGTCCCTCTCATCTCATGTTTCCGGTGCTTTAAAGCAGCTCTTTCTGCTAAAAGGGACAAAGGAACGATCACACAACTAACCAACAGTGCGAGCGAGCGTGCTCCCGGGCTCTCACGTTCCCCTCGGAGGGCACACCGCAGCCTTTCATCTTTTTTCCTTCCCTCTGCATCTATCCTCTCATCTCTCCGCTTTATGCTCTGATTCTGAGCAGAGTTCAAACACTGGGGACCAGTTTAAAAACTGAAGGTTCCCACTGCACTGCTCCAGTGAAGTAGAGCATATAGTGAAACACAAGAAGCTACGATTTTCATTCAAATCAAGTCCCCCATATTTTTTTTCTGATTTAGTTTGAACCATATAGTGTCCTGAATATTTATTAATATCCCTTTTTAAGAAGCAATTTAAGTTTTTTGATATAAATTAATCTTTTCTGACAGTAGCATAATATCAAACAAATATTTTACAACTTTAAACAAACCCCAGTTGCTAATGGGACACTACTTTTATGAATAGTGGGTTCTCTCTGATAGCCTAAAAATCGGGACTGACTTACACCATAAACACAGTATATCAGACTGTGTAGCAGTTCTCTAACAGTGAGGCTTCAGTATTTTGTTTTTTCTCTTATCATTCTTCTCTTTCTAATCTTAATTACAACTGGGCTGTTATGTATCATATTTTCAGTTGTTTGAAACGTTGTGATTATTGCTCAGAGAAGCCTTAGTGAAATGCCATTATTTTAAACTCTTTCCTGAACTTATCAAGACAAACAGAGCTGTAATTATCTTGAAAGGAACATCCTCCTGCCTTTACTATTTTTTTATGAATGGTTAAGACATAACAGCCTCTGTGTCATGCTACATTTATAACCTAAGGAAATGGAACTTTTAAATTACAAAATAGAAACTCAAATAAAAACCAAACCAATACATTAGAGATTAGACCTCTGACAGATGTCACTAATGACATTAATGATTTTCCACCCGTATTTGTTTTTCTCAAATACTTTTTTTATGCTTCTAGAATCCTCAGGGTGATATTATGCTAATGAAATAAAAACTAAAAGTCTTTTAAGGCTCTACATAAATCTTTATCAGAAGAAGTTGCGAGGGTAGTAAGGCTGGTGGGCACTATAAACTCTCTCTCTCTCTGTCTCTCTCTCTCTCTCTCTCTATGTATATATATATATATATTATATA
>JAUZNJ010038650.1:0-11018 GCA_034780135.1 Jordanella pulchra
GAAATCCTTGTACCCATTGTCAGACCCTATGCTGGTGCAGTGGGTCCTGGGTTCCTCCTGGTGAATGACAATGCCCGCCTCATGTAGTGAGAGTATGCAGGCAGTTCCTGGAGGATGAAGGAATTAATAACATTGATTGGCCCCCACGCTCAACTGACTTAAATCCAATTAATACCTCTGGGACATTATGTTTCGATCCATCCAATACCGCCAGGTTGCACCTCAGACTGTCCAGGAGCTCAGTGATGCCCTGGTCCAGATCTGGGAGGAGATACACCAGGACACCATCCATTGTCTCATTAGGAGTATGCCTCGACGTTGTCAGGCAGGCATACACGCACGTAGGGGTCATACAAACTACTGAATACCATTTTGAGTTGCTGCAACGAAATTTCAGCAAAATGACTATCCTGCATCATTTTTCTGTGATTTTTAGGGTGTCTTTGAATTCAGCCTCTGTGGGTTGATAATTTACATTTCCATTAAATGATGCGGCCTATATATGATGTATATATATATATATGAAAAAAACAAAGAAAAGTACATTGCAGTAGCAGTAGCATAGTGGCAACACAATTAACTAAAGAGAATAAAGGTGAATAATTAAAATAAGATGACTATATAAAAAAGATAAAATGACCTGTTAAGAAAGAGAAAACAGGACTGAAAACGTAACTAATATTATTCATATTTGGAGGTAACACAACAATATAATGCTATGATTTTCAGGTGTTTGTGTTTTTTGTGCTTGTGTTTTGGTCATATGTTTGGTGTTTACCTATGTACTATAAAGTTTTTAAATGTTTCATTTGATTATGACTTATTCCATGCATTTGGTTACATGTTCATTGTAGTTTATCCATTTATGTTATTATTTGTCATTTCTGCTTGGTTAGTGGTTCCTTTACTTCCTAGTTTGGATCCCTCTGGGTTGATTACAGTAGTTTAACTACCTCAGTGTTCCTGTTTACCTTCTGCCTCAGCTGCTCCAAACTATTCCCCTGATTGACCTCATTATTCATGATTCATTGTTCTTTGCTGGATCCTTCCACCCCCATTTTCTCTGACCATGCTCTATATTCTTTTCTAATTATAACTTCTGTAAGTTTTCTTTTTATATAAAAAAAAACAATTATCTACTCTGCAAATTGCAAGTTCTGTTTTATGAAAAGCTTTTTCATGCAAATAAGAGAGAAAACATATGACCTTTTCAAAGAGTTTAGGTATCTTAAATATTAATTCAGTATCATTTGTATGGCATGATTCAAAGAAATATTACTTTCTAAAGAGTTGTACACAGAATGAAATTATCAAAAAGATTATGAGCCAAGAATTAAATTGGAAAAAAAAACAAAACAATTTTACCAAATTAAATAAACTTTTCCAATTTTGGTTTGTAATCTTAAAAGAGCAATTAAAAAAAATACTATAAAGTTGATTAAAATCCTTCTCATTTTGTTATCCGGGATGAGAAACAACATTCCATATAAACAATCAGTCTTCTCCATTGACAACATCTCAGTCAATTTTTTCTTATTTCAAACCGAGAGAATCTATTATTGTGGAACCACTTTGCTGCATGGCGCAGCCTGTGTTTACTTCCTGGTTCTTTAACCAATGATATTAGAGTTCCTAAAACCGAGTGCAGTATTTGGTATTACGTGGATGTTGGCAAAAGGGCAGCAGCCTGCAAACATAGAAGCCGGAAAGAGAAGCCTCAAAAGTCTCAACCTAGAAAGCCTTGGCATCCTTCAAAGTATTTGCTCAACTCACTGTGTCTGCATCGTCTTTACTCATCATCTTCGTCTCTCTTGACTGGATAACCTGCACATCGGTTGGTGCAATGTGTTTTGTGTGTTGAAACACAAGGTGTTATTATTGCTACAATAAAACCTCCGAGAGGAAGATGATGGTGCAAAAGTTTGCGTCACACAATGGTTCATATAGTCAAGTGATAAAACTTTGAATTGGACCCTGAATAGAACAGGATGACATTTGAAAGCCCACCACTGGAGTGATGTGAGGTCATTATGCAGCTTTGTTGCAGTCAGAAAATCTGCTGCTGTGATTTGGAGAAACTGAAAGCATTCAAGTAAAGAAGCTCGAGGATTAAGGGTGTCATGGTACATGTATTCATACAGAAAATATTCAGTACAACTCTGTTGGTTCATCTACAGAGCAGAATGTTAAAGTTCAAAACTAAGTGAAGAAAGCAACTCTCTGTACTGCAACTTTAAAAAATGACACCAAAAATCAAAAGCAAGGTCTTCCTAGCTGTTGCTAAACTCCGCTATTTAGCAACATGAAGGTTTCTCTCTCAGCTACCATATTAATGTGATCAAGTAAGGTGGATCATTATCAGCCCTTATTAATAGTGATAAGGTATTTTAGCTCATTCTGCACTAAACTTCAACAATCACCTATAACATCTTCAAGCTGACTGTGACCATCATAATATAAAGTTTTAAGTTTGTAAAAAAAAAAACAAAGAACTAATGATTTTTTTTATTTCTTTTAATAGACGTTGGAGGAAGTGGGTGGCACTTTAAAGTACCCCGCAGATCAGCCTTCCCTTTATGGACTTTTACTGAGGAACAATTATAACTTTTAACAATCTGAACTTTTATACTGATGTAAGAGTAACAACATAAAAATATAGCTGATGAAATACAATAAAATAATCAATGATCTTTAACTGAAATAAACAGTTGGCTATAAATGCTTTTGGTAGAGTGATGTCAACATTGATCTAGATCACATTAAAATAATAAAAACTTTATTTGTCACAAATGGAATGAAATCTTAAGGGAAATTAAATGTATAGATTAAATTAAACACTTCTTTTGGAAGTGTTAAACAGTTAACACTGTGAAAAAGATGGAACAACACTGTAAAGAGCTGTAATTGAAAACTCATGCGGGGTGAATTTATCTAAAACTAATCTACAATGTCAGTTGAATTTATATAACACTAGTGTCAAAAGTTAACACCACACACTAGTGTTAAATATTCACCCATTCTTGGTGGTGAGCTTCACTCTTGCCACAGCTGCACAGAGGCTCGCAGACAAGGCAAGGCGGCTGTACATCGACACCACTGAACACCCTGAACACCATCGGTTGCCAATGTGTGTGGAGCGTCTTGCCTGAGACCCACTAAGCTTGGATTCGACCGGCAACCCTCCAAACCCATCCTCTTGTTGGAATCAACTCTGCAGATTAACACCAACTCCTTAGATAGACTAACTATTGTATAGTTACACTAGACTAAAACGTATTAAATTAAACTTAAACACATCTGACTTTGCTGTGTATCATTATAAAAATATTTAAAATATTTTATAATAATAGCTACAATTCTGACTCATTAACTGATTTCTTTAAAAGTTATTTGGAATTTGGCAATAATAATAAAATATATCAACACGGTTCTATCTGTGCTGCTCATTTTAAAACATGAAGGAGGATCTATAATGGTATGGATAGCATAACTGGTAACATCGTTGCTGCATATTAAACCAGTATATCCACCACAACAATCTGGTGCATCATGCAATTGATTGTTGTTTAACAGTCTACTTGTCAGCTATCTAAATGAGAGACACAGTTGTGAAGTTTTGCAACAGAAGATGTGATCAAAGTTTGGACTGTGTGTTAACCTAAACAAAAACTGTGTTTTTTTGAGATTGTTTGTCATGTCTTTTAGGCAATCAATCAATCAATCAATCAATCAATCAATCAATCAATCAATCAATCAATCTATCTATCTATCTATCTATCTATCTATCTATCTATCTATCTATCTATCTATCTATCTATCTATCTATCTATCTGGTGTTGTGTTCTGTGAAGGCATTAGCATAAACTGAGCTCTGAGGCTGGTTTAGGATGGCTTTAGTTACTTAATGACTCTTTACCTCCAAAGCTCAGGTGTGGCATAGAGAAGCAGGCTTAAAGACTCTCAACATGGGTTTTATAAATGTTTAACGGACGAGTCATTGGTTTTCTTTATTGTCATACAGCACTCAAAGAGTTTAAAGTAGATTTTCTCTAACCTACAAATGATCAGATTATGAAAACAGGCTCAAATTTCTAATCACTTAATCAGAATGAAGGTTCAGGTTATTTGGAAATGTTACCTTTATGCGAAGATCCAAACTCTCAGCCAACAATGAAAGGAAACTGGTTGGATATTTTTAGGTATCTTGCTTTGTGTTTAGTTTTTTTTTTTTTTTTTGCTGAACTATAAGAAAAATACAGGATTAGAATATATAATTTAAACAACAACTCTCGAACTGTTAAGGTTATAGATGAACATTGTAACAGAAGCTTATTTTTTGTTCTTATGAAATATTTTTTGTTTCGTTAAAAAAGCTGTGAAAATGCCTTTAAACTCTCACATCATTTAACAAGAGTCACCAAACTGTCACAATGATTACTGCAGACTTAACACAAATTCTACGCATTCTGCACGGATGTCATCCTGACTGTTTACATCATCTAAACTGCAGCATAGTGTCCTGAAAATGCCTGCTAGTGTTTATTACTTAGAGAAACCAAAAAACTGCATTGCGATACTTTGGTCTTCTGCCTTCAATATGTGAACAAAGGAAATTATTTTTTAAGTAGTAAAAGCAACAGCTGTACAATAACAAAACCTTTGTCCAGCATGAGACATGTGGCTTATCGACTGGAATCTAAGTAATGACTCAAATTTATTTTGTTTACCATAAAATGATCTCTTTTTTATGATTTTGATAATTTGACCTTATTAGGGAAGTGATTTTGGCAGTCATCATGGTTTGCAAATGAGCTTTCGTTTAAAAAATGCCTTTCATTGGAAAGCTGAGGGTCTAATTAGTTAACTAAAATGTATATAAAACTGTTTTGTTTTTATTTACAAAAATATTTACCTACCTGCTTTTTAAGTTTTTAGGCATTAAAAAGCTTCACATTTTATTGTTCAACTTCTGTCAACTGTAATATATAGAAGGATAACTAATAGGCTTTTATAATAGTAAAAAAAACTATTTGGGAAGCATATGACTTTTTAATTAATTATAGGAATAGGTTAGGCTTAATTTTGAATATTGATCAAACTGAAATGAATTTTGTTTTTTATTGTTTAAATAATGTATGTATGATTGCAGAGCAAATTTATTGACATTGTGCAGCTGTGCACAATGACAATAAATTTGTTCTATTCTATTCTATTCTATTCAGTAATGATTATTATTCTTCATATCCTTTTCTGAACTGCTGTTTATTGAGCTAAATAAACCTCATCCTCTGAAATCTCACATTTATCTTTTTGTTTTCATGATTTCTGCAATAGAGTTTAACTCCTGAATCTTAATCTTTAAACCTTCCGACTGTTTTATAGTCTTGACTGAACATTATGTTTCTTTGTTCTTATTGTTGTGTTTTTATGCCAATAGCTTCGTAACAGTCTGAGTGGACTGCTGTGTGCCCACCCACGACAGAGAAAGCCCCTGCTCTTAATCAAGACTCCTGGCAAGCGAAACACACTGCGTGTCCTATTGTTTGGGCTGTATTTTCACATTTCGTTTCCCTGGATGAAAAAATAAAGGCTGTAAAGCATCCCGTTTTAGCACCTTGCAAATAGTTAGAACACTGTCTACCTTTTTCTGGCTAGAGATCATTAAATCTATTCACAAGGCTTGTTATAAACCAGCAAGTGGATCAGCAGTGGTAAACAATGGAGTGTTGCAGTATGTATTTACATGAGGGGGTTACTCTGCAGCTAAAGGGCTTACTTAAAGTTCCCTGGTGTATTTCCATGGGGAAAGGACTGTTACAGCAATAAGAGCTTTTACTGAAATATAGATTATTTGAAGGTGTATCATCAAGGCACAGGGATGATTCAATGTAAAAAAAAAAAAAAAAAAACAGAGCTCTGCAATGCTACAAAGACATCCAACAATGGCATGAGTCCTTTCAGAATTGCATGAATGTGCTTATGTTTAATTTATGATTTGCGTAAATCTTTACACAAAATACAAAAGAGTTAAAATTCTTATTTTATGTGAATAAAAATGAAAGAATGACTGAAAAAAATTGATCGTCCTGTGAATCATTTCTCACCTTCAGGTTGGCTCCATGCTGTCCTGTCAGGATGAGCCCTCCTGTCCCAGCTGAAGCCATCCACACCAATAAAGAATCTTAGAGTCCAAATACTTCTTTGTATCAAATATGTGGGAAGTGTTGCTAAAAATATCTAAGTGCAGAGCTGGACATGCACAGAGAACTGTACACGTGTTTGTGTGGGAGCTTCAAAGGAGGAATTGGAAGGCAAACTTGTCAGCATCCCTTCAGCTGCTTGGATGAAGATGTAAAACCTTCTCAGCCTGGCAGCAGAAGCCTGCCTCCTTCGTCACAGACTCTCCATCCCCTCTAGCTGAACATCTTCAGTATGCTGTATCCACACCTCCTCCTCTTCACAGAGAGAAGGTCTTTCCTTAATCTTTGCTATGGTTACTGTGTCAGCTTTCTCTTGTCATTCTGACTTTACCTCTGTCTCCTCCTCTTCTCCTCTCCCTCTCTTTTTTTCTCACTCCGATGCTTGTAAAGCCTAATAAACTGGGTCCTAAAGCCTGCTGGTGCACTACTTGCTATTTGTCATTTCAATCACTAAGTGGTCCCCCTAAGATCAGTAAATGGACAGACATGGAAAGTGAGGACATTTTGCCTTTTCTTGTTTCTCTAAGAGGATTAGTGAGGTTTGGGCTTCATTTTGGGCTTAGATTATGTTAGGACCACGATGATGTATAAGGTTAGCGGTAGCAGGAAAGATATGTGTGTGGTCTTCAGGATTTTGGACCAAGTGCAAATGTAATACTTGTAGACAATAGGCAGGAATAAAGGGAGAAATTCAAGTAATTTTGAAGGGAGGAAAAAAAAAACGGGAGTGGATGAATCAAAACACAGAACGAGGGGAGAGTTTCTCTCTGTGTGGGCTGCTCTGTGCAGTTCAGTGCTACACCCCCTTCCACCCCAAGCAGTGGTGACTCCGCTCTGCGTCAGTCCTTTCATGTCCACCTCGGCATGTGTCCGACTTCAGTCTCAAAGGTCAGGCCACATTAAGATCTTTAAGATGCCCACTGCTTTGGGCTTGTGCTTATTTTGCCTCTTTTAGGGGAGGATAAAGCTCGGGCGTTAGTGGACACCAGCAGTGTAAATTCCACAGGGCTTACGCTGAGTATTTGATGAGGTGCACTGCTCTTAGCTTCAATCCCCCCCCTCCCCCAGAAACGCTTTAAATGTTTTTTTCTGCTGTTTTCTTTTTGTTGGATCTGGTCAGCTCAGCAACAAGAAGCCTAAGCAAAGGTCCATTTGTCTTTGGCCTCTCAGTTCATCACAAGATCAATATGCCCCATTTAGTATGAGAACATCCGCCACTCATAACTCTATTTTCCATCTTTTTCTTTAGCCTTCCCTCTCTGTCTTTCTCCTCTCTCCTATCATCCTTTACCATTGCCAGCTCTCTTTTATACGAAACGATGGGGGGATGGGAAGAAGATAGGAGGATTGATTTGGTGGGAGGAATGAAAATAGGACACTAATGATATTGCTTTGGGTGAGATCAGCATATGCTTTGTTCACATCTGGCCAGAGGTGATCTTAGAGTATCGACTAAGAGAAATCTCAAGCAGGGTATGTTTTTATCTAATCAAAGCTTAAAAGAAAGATAAGCTCATATATCCTGATCTAAAAATAAATCCTTAATACCAAATATCTTTTTTATTTACAAAGGCTCTAAAACTGGCATAGATATAAAACGAGAGAGAATGATTATGTGACTTTTGTTACACGTTATTCAACTGAAATTAAAACTATTTTTGTTTAAAGCTTTGGTTTTTAGCAACCTTTTAAAAACCTTATTAACCTGAAAGGTAGTTCAACTGTCTTACTTGAAATTCCTTGACTTTCCAACATTTAAGTCCTTCAGTTAGAACCTTAGTTTGCATAGAGGTTGCATCATAAAAAGGCATCAGTCAGAAGAAGAGAGCGTAAAAAATATCCAACACACACTGATATGTTCTGCACAAATAAAATACGTTCTTCACAGAGAGGGAGAGACTTTAGGGCTTTCTTAACAGGACTGAAAATTTGGGCCTATTACAAAAATAAGAAGAGAAAAAAAAATTCAGCCTGCTGGTATTTACTAAAAAAGATGATCATTAAAAAGAAAAAAAAACAATTTTTGCATCAGTGTAACTCTTGAGCAACAAAGGTTTCAATAAAAGTAATTTTTTAGAAAGGAATCTAGCCAGACTCCAATCTGACCTAACAGAGCAATAAAAGCAAAAAAAAAAAAATATCTGCAGACACTTGAAGATGGTCGTCCACTAGAGAAGTCTGGGACTCGCTGACAGAGTGACCAGACTGGAGTAAGTCAGAGAATGAGGGGCTGAAATGGATGAACGTAGATTGAGGAGGAATCCAGGAACCCCCAGAATGAAATCCAGAGAACAGCTAAAACTAACGCAACAAGATTATGATGCGGAGATTTCCTCCTTAAACTATAGTAGTTTTCTATGGTGGACTGATTAAAAAAAACATGATTCTTTTCAAACCTTGAATGTTTTTGAAGGACTAAGCTTACATTTTTCTCAAAAACTGTAATATATCATGAGCATGAAGACTTTTGAGAGGCATTATATGTAACAAAAACAAAACAAACGAGCTCTTAGCACTGGTAGAGCAGTATTTGCTAACCCTGGTCATTAAAGTTCCGCATAAGCCTATCAGCAACTAGGGAAACATTGAAAAACATGCAGGGCTGTCTCTTGAGGGAGTAAATCATCACGTCATACAAGAAGGATTTAGGAGGAGAAAAAAATTGGGAGAAGCTGAGAAAAAACAATACCCCTCTTTATAGAATAAGATGTAGAGATTTTGGAATTAATGAACACATTAATCAAGCATTGAGGGAGCGACCGAAGTAAACAAAAAAAGTCAAATAACAAGAAGAGATAATGGTTTGTTTAACTAAAAATGTAAATAAAGATCGACAGAAGTGCTTCTTAAGAGAAGTTATCAGAGCTTGGGGGCACTTGCATTAATAATGACCAACCTTTCCTCAATAGTGAAATATGAATGAGGAATGTTCAGTTAAAACATGCAGGAAAACACAGCGTCTTGGATTTAGATACAAACCGCATAACATTAATTTCCACTTAATAATAAAAAAAAAAAAGATTCTCCCTCAAGAGAATCAATAATTAAAAGGAACAATTTGATAAAGTGAAGTTTTGTGGAGCAAAACATCCCCATGGAGGCTGGGCTACATCAGGTTTTAGTACAAGAAACATTTTTTGAAATTGACGTTTCGTAATAAAAGTCTTAACTAAACTAGTTTTTTTAAAAAAACTGCAGTTATCAAAGTTATATTCAATGAATTATGACATCTTAAATGAGGCTTATTTTTCAAAATAAAGGTTTTCAACTTTTTGTTAGGCCCACATTTCTGTATTTAAAATGTTATTGGAAAGATGTTTTTTTTATTATCCTAAATGTCATATTTCCTTAAGTGTAGGGAGAATAAAATCAACTTTAATACAAGCTGAAAAAGTCCGTCTCTATGCTGTTAATTAAACTATAGTGTGTTTAACTTAAAGAATTTAGATACCGATAACAATTTTTATAACCTTGTAAATAAAATAAATGACTGATGGCGTTAATTTTTCTAATAACATCCTACATTTAATCGACAATGACTTGTATGTCTTCCAAAAAACAACTACTGACAGTAAAATAATAATACAGACAGATAGTAACATAACTATGGCTCTACCAAAGAATTTTTTTCATCTTATATACCAAATAGAGTGACTTAACATTAGGCAACCGATTATACTGACCTGGGTCTGCTTTTTAAAAATCCATTTAATGTAGAATCTATGAAGAAAAATATTGACACAATACATTACATGAGAATTTCATGGTCTGGTTTTATTTTATTTAGGCCTAGTCTATACAAAACTGAGCAGGACATCTTTTCATTACCAACATAGAAAAAATGTACATTAACATGGGTGCGTGCGGCACACCTGAAGATGCTGTCTACAAATCACTGACCCTCTAGTGATGCCGAGACACTGCAACAAAACACACCTAAACCTTATACAAAAAAACCAAGCATTAGCAGACAACCCATAAGAAGCAAACGCTGGATCATGGGGGCCAAAAGAAGCTCCCAGGTCTTAGTTTATATGCACACTAAAGCACAAAGAACAGGTGATTCTAAATGTTTACACTCTAAATTCATGAAAAGGTCTCAGCCAACTGTCAAACTGTGTTAACATATTGCCTACAGAGTCCCTTTACAGATACATCATATATCATCTAAGAGTGGACAGGGCCTTGGTGTATTTTTGTATTCTGTTCTTTGAAAGGTTGATTTTGTTTCTTAACTGGGATGTGTTCATCTTTTTATCGTCTCTGTGTAGCCTAGTGTCTTACTTCACCTGTGTTGGTTTTATTAAGTTATCCTCCCTCAATGTTGGATGCTGGGAGTTTTTTGTGACCTGTACGGAGGGGTTTTGTCCAACAGGAGGAGCCATGAGGAGGTTTCTGGAGGAGGCCGGCTCGCGCACACCTCTGCATTATCAGCCAGCATAAGAGTAGCGGATGGCCATCTCTCCGGAGCCCGAGTGTTTGCCTATTAGGGATATCTTGAGCCCCTCTGAGCCTTATGTTCTGAGAATTTCATAGAGCTTCCAGCTAACTCAAGTTTGTGTTCTCTAACCTCCTGCAGATTTGTTCGAGATCTCTGACCAATTCAAAGGATTCTTTGTTGCAACTCTCATCCGGAATTCCCCCCATCATCTGAAGAAGTCACGCTCCTCAGCTGATCTCCTGCCCGCCCTCCGACGAGCCCTCCCTCGGCCTATCCTCGACTCCTCCACAGATCAGACCCGGACCACGCCCCCCTCCTCTCTTAAGAAGCACCCTGGCTCCAGCATTCCTACCTTTTCCCTCACACCTTACCATCTA
>JAUZNJ010038651.1:0-11017 GCA_034780135.1 Jordanella pulchra
TTGTCTCCATTCAGAAGCAGAAAGTTACGAGTCATCCAGGTTTTTATGTCTTCAGACAAGCCTCTAATCTATGTAATGGCTACTACGTATGTACAAAGAAGAAGAAAACATCGTTGAAAACCATAATCAATGAAAGTAAATAACAGTTTGGCATGGATTTGATAACCAAGGTTTATGTTAAAGAACTTGGAATGTGATCAAATTAGCTTTTGGCTAATATAGAGCAATTGGAAGGTTTTCAAACCAATTCAAAAAGCAAATCCAAGAGGTGAATAAAACATTATTCGGCCAAATAGTGTTTTATTAACTGGTTTGCCTAATCAGAAATCAATAACCTTTAGTTAATTGATTCTTAATCTTCTTTGAATGAGTTAGCAGTTAGCAGAAACAAGGATTCCATTCAATGACTTCTGGTCACAATTTGGTAATCAAAATGTAATGAGCAAATGGCAGAACACATTAAACGTTGGCGTTACATCAGTGTTTAAAGCCTCAGTGAAATAAAGTTTGTTTTAAGTTTATAACAGCTCAAAACATGCCACTGTAGCATGGTTCACCATGCGGTCCATCTTGTTTGCTTTGTTTTTACTCAACAGGAAACACAGTAAATGATCAAACTCATCAAAAACCTCTTATTGTAGTTAGGATCTCTGTCCCTGACGTTGGGCCAGATCTGTTACCTCTCCAAATGCTTTTTAAAAGCTTGTTTTCTCCAGCAGTTTGTAGTTAGCATAGCAGACCCACAGCAAAGAGAGAGGGGGGTTCCTTTGTCCCAGCGTGCCTCACATCAAGGGAAGCTCTCTCCTCCTCAAGTTTGTTCACATCTCCAAAACACCAGGATTCCTGGAACTCAAAAGAGATGTGGCAAACTGTCTCTTTGCAGCAGTTCAATTCTGAAATGTCACCCATCATGATTTAGCTTCAGGTCTGTGAGATGGAGGTCCATGTTGGTCCCTTCAATGTGATTCTCTCTCATGGAAGAGAATCACCAAAGATGGGGAACTTTTTGCTTCTTGGCCTTTTTTGCCTTCACACAGTAGGGGGGGTCAAACAGAGCACACCTCTTTGGGAGGTGTCCTGTAGAGTCAGCTGGGGGGAAGGGCTGCAGAAGAGGGTTTCAGCAAAAGTCCACCAACACTGGAGGCACTCTGCACCCTCCATCCAAGCACAATTGCTCAAGATGAAACATGGACATTTGTCTTCTATGTCCAAAATTTTCTATCATGGTTTTATGGCACTACACTTCTATTAATAAAAATATGCCGCTCTTGCTTTACGAAGGGTCATTTTATACAGCAGTAAACTGTTTTTCCAGACTAGATAGGATTCCTATAGGCTTCCAGAGCGCCACTTTCTCTCCAGTTTCCTGCATTTTGCTTCAAAGTACACAGCTCTGTATTAAACCAAGGAGCCAGGTTTCTATTTTTTAAGATTTTCTTTTTAAAGGGGCTACGTTTTCTAAGGCAGCTTGCAGGGAGCTAGTAACCCCATCAACAAAATCGTCAACTTGTAACTTGGAATAAACTGAATTTTTGTCCTCTGAAGTATTGAAGATAATTGATTGCTTATGATTAATAACGTGATTAATATAACAGAAACTCACTTTAAATATCCTGAGGTATCCCTTTGATGCGTTTTGTTTTAGTGTAATCCTTGTCCCCACCAGTGGGGGTTAGCATAGATTCAACCCTGGTTGTAACAAAAAACACACAAAACATAATTGGTTTCATGAATTTGGTCATTTGATGTATGTTTTATCATATTCCAGCATGTTTAGATTCCATCTGTCTTATTCTCACCTCTGTTTTTGTTTTCCTTTCAAACCTTCTACATAACCTTTCACTTCGTTGTCATTACTTCTCCAAAACCCCCAAGAAAACGTCATTGAGGTGACTCTGACCAAGGATGCCGACGGACTGGGATTTAGTTTCCTAATGTGTGAGCTGGACCCCCCCACCAAGGACTTCAGCAGCTTGGTCCGGATAAAGCAGCTCTTCCCTGGCCAGCCTGCAGAGCAAAGTGGCCGAATCCAGGAGGGAGATGTCCTGTTAGCTATCAACGGCCAGTCACTAAAGGAGCTGTCCTATCCAGTATGTGACCCATTGTGATTACCGCCGTCATTAATAACCTCATTACAATTGCGATGGCTGTGATTGTTATAAACTGGAGACTTTTAGTTTATTCTCTGAACTGTTTTATTTCCACTTTTTAGAAATTAAAACTGGGTGCTCAACGTTCAGCTTCATGTGGGTCTTCTCTAATAACAGTAAATATAATGTCAATATAAATCCTTATGTCTGAATACATAAATTATAATCCATATAATTTTGATTTTGGCGACCTCGGCGACATTTGATTGGTGCTTCACCTGCGAATGAAGTTGACAAATCGGAACTTTTTTTTACTATTTGCATCGCTAGATCCAGTCAGGGACTCGATGTGGCCGTGAGCTACAGTGAAGGAGTGCAGTAGAGACTAGATATATTTTCATTAAAAATGGAAGATAGAGAAAATCTTGAGAAAGGATGAAGTGGGAATGCTCTTTAGAAGAGTTAAGTTGGCTTTTAAAAAAGGGCGTTTTAATTTAGCCCTTTTTTGTTGTTTTTATCTACAGCACATATTGATGCCTTCTTGCCCTAACTCAGCTGGTGTCTGCCCGGACAAAATTTGCTGATATTTCCCCGCACTCCTTTCATCTCCCGCAGTTAGCCTAGATGCTAGCTCCAACATGCCCTAGCTTCTCCTAACTCTGCGTCCCAGGCTGGCTTCTTGGGTGTATCCATGTCCTACTCCAGGGCACTCTCTAACCTGCCCTCAGTGTCCTGTCTTCCCGGTGGACCTGTCCGATCCACCGCTGTACTCCACTGTTACTCTGCAGTTAGCTACTATCCCCAGCCAACTGTAGCCTCTCCTCGCTGGTGCTGTTTTCCCTCAACGGGCTTCCCGCCCTCCCCCCTCTTCCTGATCCAGTGCACAGATTCCCAGGGGAGATCCTTTGATCTCCTGCTCTGGTTCTATAGTTCCAGAGCCTGAGTTGGCTGGCAGCCTGGTCCCGTTTCATTTTTTTTCCTGCTCCTGTCTGAGCTACCGAATGCCATATCACCTAACCCTCTATTGTCCGGTTGATTTGTCCGACAGTGCAGGACAGCAGGGCCAAGTAGTGGCTCACGGATTGGTGGAAAGCGACCATCATCCAGACCTAACCTCTGGAGTAGGTGGTGGTATTTCCCATACTCCTTCCGACTCTGGGAATCTGGTTAACCTAGCAAAGTTGACAGCAGGCACATGTCAAGGCGAGCTAAAGCAGACTAAAGTTTGTGATTGGTGTGAACACACCTTTAAAGAAGACTGCAGTATTTTCGGTTCATAACATCTATTTCTAAATTGAAGTTATCAGTTCTAAAGATTACCCAACACGAAAACTCCTCTTAGGAGAGGAAACTAAATGGAAACTGGTTTGGAACAAGCTTAGAACGACCAAACTCAAGACCGCCATAAATATAAAAGCTCCCAAAGGGGAAAAGAGTCATTTTAGCTTATGTATAAAAAGCAGATACACAACAAATGTCTTCCTCAAGGCATTTTAGGTACTTTAGAAAGTCAAGCAATCCAATGTTAGCGACGTAAATCTATCCAACTCCAGTAAAACAAACATTTTAAAATTCAATGATTAAATTTACTCTAAAATAGATTAGATCAAAATTGATTCTAGTCTTTTTCTATGTAAGAAAACTGAGCCTATTGGATGTGGAGTCAAGCCCTTGTCTTTTGGATTTGTGACATATTGGGTGCAATTTATTTCTGCTTTAAGAGATATGCTTTAAGAGGAATGGTATAGTTCAGGATTTGTGAAGTGAGTTTCTGTTTAAAGGTTATAGGCAGCTGATATGAGGTAAAAGACCATCTTGGTTTTATTGTGTAGTACAAATCCAGATGAGTTGGACTCGGAAACTGAAGCTAACCTCTGGTTTAAGGGGAGTGAGAGCAAAGCATACTTGGTGGTGCGCCACTAATAATCTTCCAGTGTGAAACAGTAATCATCATAATCCTTGGTTTGTTTTTTTTTAGTGGATTTATCTCTGAGCTGTTCATCTTCAGTTTATTCCTTAGTTTTAAGAATTCTGGGGCTTCTGCGCTTTAGTATTTTGTTTGTGTTTATATTCCTCCTTACCTTAAGTATTTGTGTTTTCCGTTAAACTGAGATCTTGAATTTCAGTTTCCCTGTATTTTTATCCCAGGTTCATACAGACTCCATCACTCTCTCTTCCGCCAACTGAAATTATATTAATCAATACTGTAATTTCCACATTTAGCTTTATTCTGGAGGAGGAAATAGAGCTATGTGAGCTGTGCTAAACCTTGTCCATCTCCCCTCTGATCGTGACAAGTGGGGGCTTGTCTGGGATTCGAACACTGGGACCCCTCACACAAAATTTGACAATGTTTTGTCTCTGCTACATCATCCACCAGAAAGTGAATCATGTTTCAAACCCATACAGGAAGCCTTTAGGAGCTGTTTGTGCATCTTGACAGCCTCCCCTATTATTTTTAAAAATACTGAATCAGTTTTACTCTTCCTGTCTGGCTCTTCTTTTTTTATACTGCCTTCTTGGGGCCCATTCCTTGGGGCCCATACCTAAACTACACCCTATGCCCCTCTGTTACCTATGTACTTGATAAAGATGCAGCTAAGGGTTAGAGTGCATGTGAACATGTTACAAGCTTGCAAAGCTAAAAAATTGGGTCTGTGATTGACTTTGGCCTCTGCGTCGTCACTAGAACATTAAAATCAATCAATCAATGTTTGAACGCTAATTTTGTTTGTAAATTTACTAGAGATAAAAAATGACTGACAATTGATCAGTAAGTGGCCATTTTCTTAAAAACATGATTTTTCTCTTGTATTGATCTTTTCATGTCATGAAGAGCTAAATATGTTTTTAAACAATATGTCAATTTTTTTTAAAAAGTACATCGTTATATTTCAAAAATGTATTGGGCCAGCTGTATTAAAAATTAACTGAATAAAAACAAAAACATGTTTTCTTACATATTGTTGAACTTCAGGAACCTATTAGATTACTGAATGAAAACATTATAACATTAGTGAAACACGTCTGATTTATTATTATTATTATGATCTATTATTGACAGACAGGTGACGTCGCTCTGATATACTGTAAGACTGTTTACCTTCGTCTTAGTGAAGCAGAAGCTAACTGTGATCTAGCTCTCTGTTTTAGTCTAAGGGAGAGACTTTGTGCTGTTAGCAGAGCTTTTAAACGGGTGGTTCTGGTTTCTCTTAGATGACAAAACTTGGCTGTATGAAGGTCATTAACTCACTAAACTTTCCCATCTGCATCAACATCAACATGCAGTGGACTCATATTTACACATCTACAGTAAAGTGAAAATTACTTTGATATTAACAATTGAGACCAGATTTTCAATGCACAGGAACTCGATCTCTAAATATTGCCATATTTGTGACTGTTTGCTTAAAATGTCACACATAGCAATGCATTGTGGGTAATAACTTCAGTGAAGCTTGCTTAGATGTGCATGTGACCAAAGTGTGGATCGAGGAGGATAGAGGATTGGGGGCCCTCTGGAGAATTGGGACAAGCACTTGAACCCATGCAGCTGAGGAACACATTTGTTTTCTTTACTTCAGTGTTTTTTAACTCTGGTCTTTCAAGACCATTGTTAGATGTTTTAGATGTTTCCCTGATTCAGACATTTGCCCTTTAAGAAAACCTCCAGAATCCATGAATCAGTTGTGCTGAAGCAGGAAACCATCCAAGGCTGCAGGTTGGTGAGCATGGCTGCATGAAGCTGCATAAACACAGCTTCATTTTACTTTTACATGAGATGAGAATTATTCCAAGCTGAAAATTAATATAAATTCCAAAATTCAAGATTTAAGTTTTTATTTATTAGAGATTTATACATTACTCTAACTTACTGTCAGATACTAGAAACAGTTTCTGTTGTCATGTTTAAAACACAGGAAGATCACTGGTGGCAGCCAACTGCTCATTAGATTTATCACTAATTTCTGTGAAAATAACCAAGACAGTAAATATGAGCATAGAAAGGTTAAAACATAGAAGAAGCATTTCGCTCCTGTCAGACCCACAGTTAGCTTCAGCCTCCAGGACCAAATGATTTGGTTTTATATAAAATGATAACATTCATCTACGGCAGAAACTAGAGCTGGTGATTACTGCCTTTTAATGGAACCTGACTTCAAAAATCCTGGAATAATGAATCTGTTCTGAGTAAAACTCTGCTTTTCATCTCCTTGAACAGAGAGTGGTGAAGCTGTTTAAGACTTCTCCGCCTGAAGTGAGGCTGACTCTCTGTCGGCCGCCGGCAGGTACAAACACTCATTAAAAAATTAAATGGGCGAGTTTATTCCATTGTTGTTGAAGCAAAGACAATGTTTTGTGAATTAAAATGTTAAAAAAAATACAATTCATAAAATTTTGAAAAACATTTTAATAAAAAAAGGTTACATTGAGAGGAACTTTGCCTTTTTCTCAGATTTTATTTTATTCATTTAAATGTTCTTGTATTTTTTTTAGATTGAGTTCTATGAATTGCGATCTTTTGAAATTATGTTTTAAACAATAGAAATACGGCTTCACTCCTTGTGGGAAAGTTTATGTGATCTGGAAAACAATTTAAAAACCCCAATCTGAAATCTAAAAAAGTTAAAGATGAAAGAATTAAAACATAAATATAATTAAAAAAATGCTTTGAAAAAATTACATAAAAAACAGCAAAGTTAGTCTGAAAACCTTTTGTGTTTTAAAAAGTATTCTTCTCAAACTTCTATTAACCAAAAATGTTCTTTGTTTTAAAAGAATAATGGAACAAAATTCCCTTCCTAACTTGTCTTTTTCTGCAGGCATGCTGCCGTCCTTGGATCATTTCAACGTGAGCTGAGCCGCGTAGGAAGCATCAATGAAGCAACAGCAGGAGGTGATGATGGACACTGACGACTCGGAGAAGTTTGTCCAGTTTGGTTCAGTTCACAGACCTCAAGGTCAACATGGTTGGTTTTTCACCAGAATGAGGAGGTAGGAAGAACATCCAGAACACCGTAGAACACCAGGACCAAGGTCCATAAAACAGGCCACAGCAATTATTTTCTTATGATTTAACCCGTTTGTTTCCATCTAGTTGTCAGATTTAGGACAGAAAGAGGACAAGGAACTGGGCCTATGTGAGGCGGAGCATCAGAAACCAGCTGGAAGCTCAGGGAGCATCTGAGAAAACACCTGATTACCAGTTTGTAGTCATCCTTTAGTCCCAGTTCATCCAATGTGATGCAGAGACCAGTGCTTCACATACTCTAAGTGACTTGTTCACAGAGGTGAGTCGTAAGTAGTAACATTTACTCAGCAGGTAAAAAAAAAACCAAAACACTTTTAAGATTTTTCCTCGACTGTACTTTATATATTTCTGTTAGTAAAAAGGATTTTGTACGTTTTTTTCACAAAAATACTTGAGATATATATTATATATTGCACCTAAAACTGAAATTGTTTGATTACTCTGTGATATATGTTTACTTTTTTATCTCTTTTTTGTCTTTCCATCATTTTAATAAAATTAAATCAAATGTTATGATCAGTAGGTCTGTTAATTGATACTTGAGTTGCCATTTCACCAAATACTTTTTAAACCTACATGATTCATGTCTTAGACGGCTGCTTTTTACTCTTACTTCAGTAAAAGATATGATGAATGTTTTTTGCTTCTTTTAATTGAGAACATTTTTCGGGTACCTTCCCCACATCTATCTGCCTGTTTGACAGAAAAAGGCCAAAGTTCAGGATAGCATGTTGTCACTCGCCACTAGCTGCCACTAGATGGCAGCATTTAACAAAGAATGAGGGATTCCAAACAAGGATTTATTTAATGCATTTATTTTATCTTTAGGTAACTTCATGACTCCAGTGGAACAAGAAGAAGAAGAAGAAGACGAGCTCCACTAACAGATGTTTCCACCAAGAGAAGAAGACTGAAAAAAGAGAGAAATGTTCTGCTTTTCAGAATATTTTTACTTCCGTTTGTTAGGCTTGGCATAAAGGAAAATAAAGGAATCCTAACTATGGATGCACGTATTTTCTATGCAACAAACACACAATAACGCACGCATCCGTCCGGGTGAGAAGCGAGCAATGGCCCCTCATAAATTAGGCTTCCTGTATATTCTGTGAAACTCAGCTGTGCATCTGGATCCCATCAGAGCTTTGTATTCCTTCTGCAAATGATCCCAAATGTTTCTAATTATGCCAGTAGAGTCGGCACGAGGCTGTGTGTGTGTGTGTGAATGAGCTCCTGTCGTTACTCACAGGAAGAAGATGCATGACCCACTGAGCCGTTTTGTTCAGTGGGCAGCAGAATGGTCACTGATCACCGTAGAAAAAGGGATGATAAGAGTCTGTTTTTCTCAGTGTGTCTTTAAACATGGTAAAACAGACCTCCTTAATAGGTACTAGCTTAACACCAGCTGCTGTTTGTAAAGCATTTGATCTGTTTATTCTTGGGCAAAGTGTGAGTGAAGCAGAGTGCTGTGTGCTTTGGGTTTTAATCCAAGCGACGGACACGATCCGAGTTCTGCTGCTGCTGTTAACTGGTTAAAAATAAGGAATTATGAACTTTTAACTGTTGTTAATAAAACCCATAAAGTGGAACCACAGAGGCCTAAGAGCAACACTATAACTTTCAGCCACTAGGGGCGCTAGAGCCGTAACCTCCAGCTCTGTAATGGCCGACTGGCTGCAGTTTGTAGCAGCTTAAACTGAATATAAATATTTTTTTTAGGTTTCTGTTAAAAACTGCAGGTACCAGAATATGAAATAGACATATTTTTTTTCTTGCCAAAGATTTAAACATTGTAAGTAAGATATTGAACGGTTTTGCCATAGTTGATGTAGAACTTATTTCAGTCGAGTATTAGTGATCGGCTTTCTAAAGTTAAAAATACACCAGTTGTAAATCCATGTCCACCACGATGAGGTGAAACCAGCAGACTCCATGATGAAGGAGGCTTTTACCTGCCGTGCAAAATACTTCCTCTGGTATCTGGTTTCTACAAGTTTCAGAAGAAAATGGTGAAAATTTTCACAGGTTTGATGTCGGTTGTGATCACACCTTAATAAATAGCACCGACCGCAACAATAAGAGAAACATACATAGTGCTGTTTCTTAGAAGAGCTTTAAAGCCGTCGACCGACCATAAAATTTATTTGGCCGGGTCCTTCAGCTCTTTCAAAAATAAATGCAGATAATCTCATATATATGTATATTTTTTTTAATTAATGGCTTTTCTCAGCAGCTGCTGAACAATGATTACAGATTTTTTTTTTTGTATTTGCTGAAAAAGACAAAATTTAGGCAAAACCTTGAAAGTAAAGGGGATAAAGTTAAAGAGGTCAAGTAGATCGCTAGATGGCGAAGGAGCAAACATGCACACTAAGGAGTAAGGACAGAATAGAAGGAAATCAGAATTACTGAACTCGTAGTTTGGTGTGGCAGAAGATGGGGGATAGATGGCGACTGGTACACGGAGGAGGAATTCAACGGAAATCCTCATCATACATCTACATCAGGAAAGCAAAACAACCTGACAGGAGGCTGCGGTTGTCACCGTCCATGAGGCAGAAAGAATCCTGAACGGTTTATTGGTTTTAACGACGGATTCAACACAACATGTGGCAAAAGTGAGAAGAAGAAGACATGTTTGGAGAAACATGAGCTTCCTGATTTCTTCATGCTCAGGGCTTTCTTTGTTAGACCCTTCATGTGTTCTTCTTGAAATCAGCTTACAGAGAGGATTTCTCTTTCAAGGTGAAGATCGATGATTTACAGCCTACCTGTGTTTTTTTTAGCACGTCCAGTTTCACACTCTGGAAGTCATGCAGCACCTTGAAAAAGTACACATACCTTTTTATATTTCAAAGACATTATGTCAGGTCACAACATCCCAACCTTTATGCATTGGATTGGATGCTACAGAAAGACAAGATAGTGTGGAATGAAAAGGGAAAGGGACGCAGGTTTATAAACATAAAATATAAAAATCTCTCTTTTTTTTACCAACCTTTTGGTATTTTATGGATATGGATTTTACAAAGTCTTGGAGAAAACAAACACAGTTGATCATGCATCCATTCAGAGACTTTTGCTTCGCTCCTTCTTATGAGCTGTTCTTGGATGGACCAACATGACCAGTCCGTTTTACTGGGTCCTTCTGATGCCATAAACCAGACATCTCAGCTCTCACTCAGCACCTTCACTCAGAAGTAAGCCATCTGTGCAAATGATCAAAAAGCAGAAAGGAAAGAGGCTGCAGCTGAGGTGAGTTCAGGGTCCAGCCATGCACACGGTCTAAAGTCAGATCTCAGTTTGGGGAGGGGGGAAATAAATCTCTAACAGACATGAACAGAAGAGTGATTAGGCTTTAATTTTCCCAGATTCACAATACAGTGACGATAACAGCAGCAGGATCAGGTTGTGTGAAAATGAACTTAGATTTCCAGATGCTGTAACGAGGCTTCCATAAGGAAAAAAAGGGGCTTTTATTACCAAAGCCTTGACTCACTCAGGCATCTGCCACTGTTTTCGATGAAGTGGAAATTAACATGTGAACTGGAAAGGGAAAATAGGCTAAGATTTCATATAAATAAATACTGCCATTTTAATCTGCTGCTAAGGATGTCATTAAATTAAGTCTGCTGCTGAATATCTGAAAAAAACATATCTGCCTAGATGAGGTTTATTTACACAGGTTCATGTGTCATGTAGGCCATAAATCACACAAAATATGACCAGTTTTGTCCAATAAATAAATAAAAAATACCCAAATGTATGTAGAGACAACTTTGGCTCAAAACTACTGTAAAATTGTTGGGATCTGGAGTTCTGTGTTTCCACCTTCCTCCAGCAGAGCGCGCCGTGGGTCTCCTGGGCTGGAGCCCTCAGCACACCTGAGGATCGTCAG
>JAUZNJ010038652.1:0-11017 GCA_034780135.1 Jordanella pulchra
TTATGTAAAGCACTTTGAAATGCCTTGATGCTGAAATGTGCTATACAAATAAAATTTGATTGATTGATTGATTGATCATTAACTCAAAGTACTGTGATGAATAGAAAAAAGAAATGATGACAAGATGTTAAAAATGCTGCTGTTCCAAGTATTTTGGTTTTGTGATTCGTGAATTTTAACAGTACTTTCCCCTCAAAAAGATGTTTAGATTTATGTATATATCCAGTTTAAATGTGTGAAGTTAGTGAATATCACATACAATAAATGCTAGCATCTGCAGAGCTTGTGCATTATTTGGAATTCTGCCATGCTATGTGGAGCTTTTGTTCAAATAAAATAAATAAACATGCATTTTTGATTAATGATGTGCTTGTGAGGTAATGCCTACTGCTTTTCTAATTTGAGCGCAAAATACAGTGATATAGTGATTTATTGTTCCATAACTTAATTATTTCAAATTATTTTCCCTGAAATACAAGGACCCAAGTGTAAGGACTTAAAAACTTTGTGATGAGCACTAATTTCTTTCTTGTAGTGAGGATGCAGGCAGCAGCATTCTGTATCCTTGGCAGCTGTCTAATTGAATAGGCAAAAAAGCATAAGGTAGCATTTCTATAGGAAGTTTTTTGCAGTTCACTTGAAAGTTCTGGTAACTCCAGCAGTGCATCACACATTAGATCTAGATTGTTCACAAAACCATGGGTACTTACTGTATGTGTGGCTCTAGACCATTGTATGTTAGCTTAGTTATGCCATCACTAGTGGGATCTTCAAATTAATTTATAATATAGAGTGCTGAATGTTTGCTCCAAACTTCTTGCAAAATTAGGAGGTCCCCAATTAGGAGGTCTTGTTTCTAATATCCAACTTACTTTGTACCCCAAACTAGATATACATTCCACACAGCGGGGCATTCATCAAAAACTCAACTCCGAAACAAGTTGATTTAATTAAGGTGAGTCGACTCATATCTGGACAACTCAAAAGTCGATTTCGACTTATACTATCAAATAATCGAATTGGAAAAATCCAAACACTTTAACACCCAACCACACAGTCTAGTTTGGTGATAGGAATATAGCTGGTCCATCATTAACTTAAAATAAATGACTGTCTCCATATCTTTCACCAGTGCCATGAAGGAAAATAGACTGAAGTCTACTTGCATCACCACATGCTTGTCCAAGAGTAACAGATGCCTGATCTCATGTAAGTCCAATGAGCGTTTAAGACAAAACTCCTTACTCAGTTATAAAATTACACAAAATACGTAGTGCAGTTTAAATTATCAAATTCAACCAGTTCAGTAAATATGTAATCTGATTTGTCAAAATCTGGAAGTTGGATTCTTGTGTATAAGTATGCTCTTCTTATTTCGACTAGTGGACTTGTCCAGCAAGAGGATAAGTTTTAGTATACCGTCCAAGATTCAAAACAAAGGGTTAATTTCTGCCAAAACATTTTTTTTATGTTTGCACATGGAGCATTAGTATACAATGCTCTACCCATACCAAGTCTGTTTCACTTCTGACATCCAATTTCATTTTCGAATCTCTATGCTGGCATGTTGTGTTTAGTGTATGTATATCCAGTGCGAAAGATCAGATTTGTTCAGACTGAGCGCTGACTGTAGCCTGTCCCAAAGAGTTTTCTAAAGCTTTTCTTAAAACTTTGCAAGGCGCTCCCAGGCCAACCAAGAGACCTAGTCCCTCCAGCGTGTCCTGGATCGTCCCCTGCGACTCAAACAGGTGGGACATGCCTGGAATACCTCCAGGGAGGAGTCTAGGGGACATTCGAAAAAGATGTCCGAGCCACCTCATGTGACTCCTCTCAATGTGAAGGAGAAGCGTCTCTACTCCGAGCCTCTCTCGAATGACCGAGTTCATCACCCTATCTCTAGTGGAGAGCCCAGCCACCCTGCGGAGAAAGCTCATTTCGGCCGCTTGTATCCGGGATCTCGTTCTTTTGGTCATGATCCAGATTTCATGACTATAGGTGAGTGTAGGAATGTAGACTGACCAGTGAATCAAGAGCTTTGCCCTTTCACTCAGCTCTCTCTTCACCACGACAGACCGATGCAGTGTCTGCATTATAGTAGCAACTGCACCAATCCGTCTTTCGATTTCCCGCTCCATTCTCCCCTCACTCGTGAACAGGATCCCATGATACATAAACTTCTCCACTTGAGGCAGGAACTCTCCTCCAACCTGATGGGGACAGGCCACCTTTTTCCGGTTCGAGAACCATGGCCTTGGACTTGAAGGAACTGATTCTCATTTCAGCCGCTTCACACTTCGCCCCAGTGCATGCTGTAGGTCTTGGCAGGAGGAAGCCAGCAGGACCAGGGCATCTGCAAAAAGCAGGGACGAGATCCAATGGTCCCCAAATCAGACCCCCTCCAACTCTTGGCTGAACCTAGAAACCCTGTCAATAAAAGTTAAGAAGAGGACTAGTGACAAAGGGCAGCCCTATGGGAGTCCAACATACACCAGGAAGAAGTCCGACTTAATGCCGACAATGTGGACCTAACTCCTGCTCCGCTTGTACAGAGACTGAATAGCCCCTAGTAAAGAGTCCCCAACTCTGTATATCTAAAGCGCCCCACATAGGGTGGAACAAGGGAGAGAGAGTAGTCCTTACAGGAGCACTTTGTTTTTAATTAAGAACAAAGCAATATTGAGAATAGAAATTCTTTACTGTCCAATTAACCTGCCCGCCACATCTCCTGTGACTTCATTGCTATGCATCCCATGGTCTCTCCTTCCCGTCTTTCTCTTTAGAAACAAACACTCAGTGATCACTGAAATAGGCTGGAGGTGCCACACATGCTCTAATTGCAAAAAGCTTTTCTCCCATAAGACAAGCAGGTCAAAATGCTAACATGGGTGTTTTTGTCCATCCTTTTCATATTACCACACTACCACAAACACTTTGGGTTAAGGAGCAGCACTCCTTGTCTTGATCTAGCCTAAGAGGCGGCACCATTCACATTGATGAATACTGATGAGTGCACCACAAACTCCAGAAATCTGGAAGTTCTATTAAGCTACAACAAATGAAACAGCATCCTCCATTCAGTAAACAACAACAATAAAGTGGGCAGAGATCTGCATATGTGTGTTTTCCTTGGCTGGCTGTGGCAAGCATGTATGCTCTGCACAGCATAATTGCAAGAGTATCGAACAAGCCGCAAGAGCAGAGACCCCAATGACAGTATAAACACAAAATGAAATCCATATCATAGTGATCCATGTGTAGGGATGTATTATGCAAACATAACCAGCAGGGTGAAGCAGTAATCAATCACATCTGTTTGTTTGCTGCACCACAATACTACGGACAGTCTCATGCAATAGTAAAGAAAGGGGGCTGTCCTTTTCTGGTGAATATTTTAAGACATGGTTACCTCACTTTGATTGACAGCACAGTGGAATGATAATAAACATGAGATTCAGAGGCACATGATATATTGCAAATGTCCTGTGCTGGATGTAAAGCAGAGTTAAATTGTACAAACAAAGACCCCTAAATCCTGAAGGGGGACCCCTGCTTACTACAATAGTCTGTTTCACACAGGCAAATACCAATACATACTTATCGAGTGCTGGGTATTTTTTGACATATTATGCCAAGGTGGCAACATCAGAGGGGAACAGGTGCCTTTGTGGGATGAATGGAGACATGACAAAGATTAATGACTGCGACACAGGCCGTTATACTAAAGCTACCGATGGTGGATGGGTGGGTGTGTGTGGCTGGGTGTCAATGTGGACCTTGACATGAGCAGCAACTAAAAATAGCATGAGAGAAATAGGATGCTGCCGTGGAGTGTTCCTCCCCCTTATTGACTAAAACACACACATGTATTGCACCACACATTTATTAACACACTTGCACAAACTTTTGTCATCTTTCATTTTACCAAACTATGTGATAAAAAAAACAAAATAGGGTTTTCGAAAAAAAGAACGTTGATACACTCTTAAACCATGTGTTATTTTCATTATAACCATTACATTTTAATGTTATTCATAGAAAGTCTGTACTCACTGATTGAGTGCTTCCTTTTGTCATTTAAATCATTTTGACTTTTGCTCTTCTACTCCTCTAGAAGCTCACATTAGTTATTTTGTGTAACACACAGAGGACTGTAAAGGCAAGACTATATTTACTTGTAAAATAAGATATTCTCAGTCAACATAATTGAAAATCTGAGTTGCTCTAATATTTCTTATGCTAATGAGAGTTATATTGCCCTACGAACGACCATTGTAACTTGAGTGCATGTGAATAAATTGGAATATTATCAAGTTAATGTATGGAGAAAAACAAACAAATTTGTTACATAATTATCATCCAGAGATGATTTATCAATCAGAAGCTCAGCCAGCTCACAGTGCTTGCCTCCACCTGCAGGTGAAGCTGCTTCCCCTTAGGAATCATCGTCACACTTGACCCCTAGGGTTGAGTTTTCTCACAACTCTTGCTTAGTCTGTCCTATGTCCGTCCATCACTGTGTGGTTTGGCTCTTTTGGGAGAACAGGAAATTTAATAATAAAAACAAAAAAACTGGTCTGTAGAGATGATCATCAAGACTGAGGTGTTCTAAATCCATGTGTGGTACAGGTCTCTGAACAGGAAAAGGGCAGCTAATATAGAATCCACACATCATGGCCAAAAACTGTTTGAACTTTTACCTGTTGAATGCTGCTTCAGAGGACTACTTGTAAAAATGTCATTATATTTTATTTTATGCTATATATTCACAACCTATTAGGCACAAGTATTTTCTATTCTCCTGTCTGACTTTCAAGTACTCATCAATGGCTATGTATTGATGAACAATGTGTAACTGGAATAAATGGCCAATCAGACAAAAAAAATGTAATGTAAATGTGTCTTTTGGAACATTCTGATCAGTTTTGGATGTTTTTTTCTATAAAAATGCATGAAAAACATAAAATAACCACTGGGAACAGTCAGTTGTTGGACAGGTCTAATAATTCTTCAATTTCATTGATAGTTTTAAAAGGTTTTTTATTGCTTACAAAAAAATACATTCCCTCAGTGTCTGCAAACAATATGATAGACAAATATCATTGTAAAAACTATAACTATCAATAAGAAAACTGTTTAGAAGTGGGTCAGCATTTCAAGTAAAGTGTTACTTAGAAGTGGGGTATAAACCTCTTTAAGATTGTTTAAACATTGGTGGCCAAGAAAAAGCTGAGAAAAATAACCCAAAAGCAAAATCTCCAGCTAAGAAGCCTAAGGCGGAGCTTAAGGAAAATTAAGATGGCACAGATCAACCACACATACTGAACCATTTCAAAAATAATGCTCATATTCCATACTGATTTTTACTTATTAAAGAGTTTCACATTACAACATTCTCTTCTTTTTTAGGTGTTCACATGTTGAATAGGATGCAGCTTTAAAGAACTAAAACTGAAAATAGAAAATAATCTTTCTTTCACTTTTTCTTTTTTATTTGACTTATCTAACTTGATGACCTATTAATTAGAACTAATCAAGGAAAAACTGGCCTGATGTCAATCACTAGAATAAAATGTGAAAAAGCATGCAGAACTGTAACAAATGAATCAGAATTTACTTTACATACCTGATGTGTTACTCTTTTCCTCCCATGGCTCTGGAACCACTGGATGAAATAAAACGTATATGACTAGCATATTACTATAACCAGTTCTTTAAGTAAAAAAATGGGTGCTGGTATTCTCCTTAAAACCATAAAAATATGTGACAAAAACTAGTAATATTTTATACAAATCTATTAATACAGCTAATTAAAAAGAACAAAGCTGGTTCTAAATCAAATTTATTTGAGCAAAATCAAAATTGTCATGAAACTGTTTCCATTGACTTCAAGTATACTGTGCATGAATGGCATAAATCTGATTACAACGAATAAGTGAGACTTGGACTCTCTTATCTATTTACAGCATGGACATGGGAATGTCATTCAAGCTGGACAAATGTAGTCAGATGGTGAAAAAAAGAGGAAAGGTAATCCACACAGAGGGGATTGCTCTCCCAGCAGGGAGAATAGCAGATGTTGGAAAGAGCTAACAGTACTTTAGAATACCTTCAGGAAAAGGGCAACCACGAAGAGGCCACAAGGCAAGCAGCAAATGCCAAATACCTTTGACTAGTAAGGCAAGTTCTGAGAAGTCAGCTAAAAAAAAGCTATACATGAACAAGGTTTGGGCCATTAACAGATATGTCTTGCCAGTAATCAGATCCCCTGCTGGGGTTAGAAGGTGGCCAAAGGAAGAAAATTCAGGCCACTGACATTAAAACATGAAAGGTACTCACCATGCATGATGGATTCCATCCAAAATCCAGTATCCACTGTCTATACACAAAGCGCAAAAAAGGAGGCAGAGACATAGTGAGACACTTCCCGCTATTGAAGATTCAATATCCATGCTCCAGGAATATAGAGTATCAAGAAGATGGCCCCAAGGGATAAAGTGCTCAGTGAAAAGTGTCTCATACAATAAAAGCCGGAAGAGAATTAACCATTATGGGATGTACTATTGACGATTAGTTGAAGTGGTTGATATGACCAAGTCCTGGCCACCAATGGCTACAGAGGGTCAGACGGAAGGACAGCACAGAAGCAGGGATAATGGAAGCACAGGAGCAAACCTTGGGCGCCAGAGCAATAGAGGCCCAGATCTACCATATCAGCAAAATCCCAGGTTAGTGCTATGCAAAGAAGCTCCAGAAAGACTTCATCATCTCACAGCAAGGGTGTAAAATATCAGCAGAAAATGAATACATGGAATGCCATAACTAAGTGCCTGGTATAGTGCACAGAAACATTTGTGCAGAATACACATTGAAGACCTCCAAGTTAAAATGGGAGTAACGCCGCAAGGTGTTTAAGAATGTAGGAGCCAAAATCTGTACATTGTGATCACTGATAAGCAGTAGAGGACAACCATAGTAATCAATTTGGCCATCCCAAATATGGAATGCTAACATCAATTTGTCACTGTCACATTGATCACGTGGCATCTGTGTACTGCTCAGTGTGGTCAGTGATCCCCAGGGCAGCTGTGGCTACGATGCAGCTTGTCACCATCATGGTGTCAATGTGTGTATGAATGGGTGAATATAACATAAGCGCTTTGGAGTCACATGATCTGAAAGGGCTCCATATTTGGAAAGGGCCAATTAGCATTCACCAAATGATGGAAACATCAGAAAAAAATACAGGAAACTGGAGAAACACAAATGGTCGAAGGAAGAACTACAAACAGCCTGGAAGGTGAAGGCAACTATAGTGCCTGTGGAGTACTAGGGACAGTAACCCCAGCACTGGCAAAGTAGCTCCAACAGATACCTGGAGACACATCAGACCTCTCATTCCAGAGGAGCTTAGTTCTAGGAACAGCTATGATACTGGAAAGCACCCTCAAGCTCACTTGCCTCTTGTAAAGGACCTTAGCCAGAGATGAAAGAAACCACCCACCCTGCTCAGCAGTAAGAAGGATGGGTGAGAGGGAGGACTTATAACTCTTTCCTCTGTTACCTTAACAGGCTGGGGGCGCAAAAAAATGTAACTATATAGGTCAGAAACATCATAAGCCCTCAAAACAGAACTGCATTCACACAGAGACAAAATAGTCAAGTGAATTGAACTTTAAAAAAAAACATAAGGAAAAAAAGGAGTAGAGAAAGATGGAAAATAAAGAAATAAATTACTATGAAAACATTAACATTTAACAGTGAAACGCCGGAATCAGACCCAGCTTTATTTACCAATGGGAAGGTAGCCAAATGTTGATTGTTAACCCGTTAATTTCACTGGGAAAGAGGCTTTATATGGCCCTTTATAGGGCCCTATGTGCACATTCAAGCTATTCTTCTCAGCTGGCCTCCACCAACGACTTTGAATTTCAACTGTACAGCTATTTGCCCTAATCTATAATCCCACCCTCCAGGTAATGTAAGCAGTGCAGAAACTATGCAAAACACACAGCATATTCTCAACCTCACTGTTCAAGATATTTAAGGGGTTTTTAAATTAACACAGGAAGTAAATGATTAAAAAACTCCTTGCACTCTTTTATAAATAGACAATCTAGAAATTGTTGAAATTTTTAAACAATTTATTTTCTTGGCCAATTAGTTTTCTTTCCCTTTAGATAAATTTCTTAGTTAAACCATAAACTCTCCTCTGACCGATACAGATACCGAGGGATAATTGAAAAGAAAAAAAAAAACAGCTGATTCAATCGCTCAGTCTTACAGAGCTGAGTTAGCCATCCGGATATTAAATTCTATCTGGCTGTCTGGCTGAATGTGTCTTTTTAACATTATGCTACTACTTGGGTTGCTTTAGCAACTACCCACTAAAGCTCACATGCCCACATACTACTTAGAAATGACAAAAATATTCCCATTTTGTCCCTTCAAACACTCTCAAAATATAAAACAAAAAATAACAACTATTTTCATTTGTTAGTAAGGTAGTAATAATAAATATCAGCTGGTAAATAGATTTATTCCACCCACATGAAAGATGCAAGCTGGCCTTAACATTTGCCGATGAAGCAGAAGCATGTACTCCAAGCATGTCCCACACAGCACACTATGAGTGCAGCAGAAGCTCTAGTGCTAAGGACTCACTTTGGTGTTCATTTCCACTGAACACCAGAGCAACCTTGCATATCCTGACTCATGGGGTAGCTTGAATGGCTGCCAATTTGATAATGAAAATTAATGTGAGTGGACACAGGCAATTACCCCTAATCATCTCTTCTTAGCCTGACGAACAACTGTTTCAGCAGCTTTTTTTTTGTTTTGTTTTTGTTATTTTAAATCTCACAATTTTGAGAATACAGTGCTCCCCTTTGACCATGGAACCAGGGTCTTGTTTTCAACAGGTCTGGTAATTACAGTAGTAAAGTTCAACCAGAGGCCATGATCTAGAGGTAAAATTATTGTAATGCCTTTGGACCTTCTAAATATGTAGTGGCTCCAGGGTTGAAGACATCAGCTACATTAAACAAAGTTTTTGTTTAGTCAGTGGCGCTGTATTGATTGGTTACCACAGGAAGCAAGGAGCATCGAAGGCAAATCAATTACACATATGCAGCACATAATCAAATTTTACAAAACTGCTGAGCTGTAACAAAATCTTCAATCAACATTAATGTTAGTCCTTTATGGTGATACCATTACAAAATGAAGGAAGCAGATTTACTGAGAGAAAGAAAACAATTGGAAGCCGCAGGAATATTCCTTTATACTTTATTATTGCATTTTTGTAGGATTTTATGCGTTGAGGTAACACATAATTTATGGAATACTGCCTCATGAAGATAATGAAACATAACAGACTGGCCACAACCACAGTTTGGTTTTGAAGCAATAGCCAAGCTTTTGGACATCTCAAAGATTTACTATGTGGTACAAGTGCAAGTCTACAAAGGCATGGCTTTCCACGGGTCATGCAAGGATAAAACACATCAGATAATATATGAAGTTGTGGAAATTCTTTCATGGAAAACAAAGTGAACACACGGTCCCCAAGAGAACTGGGGTGGCAGCATCATGCGCTGGGGATGCATTTAATAGGATAGGGAAATTTGCTAGGGGTGATGGATGGAGTTAATATAGTTATTCCTAAACCAAAGGCAACAACTAGATTGTTCTAATCAAGGTCAAAATCTGGAATCAACTGAGAAATGGTATTTTGAAAACTGATGCTCATGGCAGCTCATGGGGCAGCGCATGTCACTCCGTTACAGAATTTTTTTATTTTTTTTTTTTGCAAATAACAAAAGACTCAAACTTATACCTTTAGAGACATTTACAAATCCCCGAGTCATTGTTTTTTTAGCTACAGTTCCTTGAGTTTCTACAGTTTTTCTGACAAACTGGGCATATAAACTGAGTTTGAAATTCTTTGAAGGAGCACAGTAAAACATGTGTTTTTCTTGGGTTTTCAAAGAAGATCCTTTGCAACCCTACAGCGTGAGGGCAAGCAAAAATAATTCATTCTGCATTTAGAAAGAGAAGCAATACTACATTTCATGGTCATTACACTAAAAAGATGCCCTGCGGCAAAATATGCCGCCTATCACATGGAGGCATTACTTTATGGTCAGTTCAGATGGGTGTGTGTATGTGTCTCGTTTTGTTTGATTCCAGGACATCTACATCTGTTATGATTACAAAATACATAGTTTATTTTTTAATCATATTTAGAACATTAAAAAGAGAAGAAACGGTTCTGTGAAGCAATTTTTTTTTACTCTTTTACATCACTTAGGGAGAACAACCTGCTGCCACGCTGTGATTTGGTGATCACCTCTTTGCTGTGGTGCAGCCTGTGCAGCACGCACCCCTCCGCTCCTCCTTTCTGAACTGTAGTACACAGCGGGACACTCCGCAGTTCGCTCATCCCGCTCCTTCCCTTTGCTTCCTTTCAGGCGCTCGGTGGCTCTGTATTGACAGCGCTTCTGTCAGGCTTCTTCACAGTTTTATTTTTTTTGCAGGCGGAAAGGTGCAGGACACTCCGAGTTCCGATGGCAAAGCGGTCTATGTGGCCGTTGACTGAAAAGGATTAAAACGTTTTTTTGTTGTTGTTGTTCGTTGTTGTTCTTCCTTCATCTCTTTATCTTTTCTCTCAGTGTTTTTTCCCCTTCCACACTCATTTTTCACATAATGTGGGACGCGCGTCGTCTGCGCGTAGTGCTCCCCTCAGCCGTAGCCGCCTAACTGAAGGGGGATCCCAGCTCGGTTTTTCCACCTCTGCTCCCTTAGGATCCAAAGGAGTTTGCATGAAAAGGCTGGTTTACAGCGGCAAGGTAAGAATGAATATTATGAAGATATATTATAAATATTTTTAGCCTATTATTACTTTAAACTGAGTCCTAAAGGAATCTGTAGGCTGTCAGAGTGCTGATACTGGAGGTAGTTGCTGGATTGTTAGGAGATAACAGTGACTACTGAACAAATACTGTGTAACAGGTATGCC
>JAUZNJ010038654.1:0-11016 GCA_034780135.1 Jordanella pulchra
TCTGTCAGAACCACCTCAAGGTATTATCAGAACCAGTTCATTGTCTCGTCATCTGATTACCTGGCTAACCGAACCTTACGGCCTACAGACTTCTGTGATCCCCATCCCGGACCTGAACCAGAACCAGTTCGTGTTTGCTCTGTGAAACCTTTAAATACACTTAACTTTTTCCCCTGCCTCCTGTGGTGTTCTGCATGTGGGTTAGGTCCATTAATCCCATCATGACACTATTATGAAATGGAGCGGCAGCGAGGATCTGCCACAGCAGGTGGTTCTTCTGGAGAGATATTATGAGCATTAGTGTTCGTCCCAGGATGACGAGCTGATTTGCAGGTAGGAGAGGGAGGGTTACTGACCTCAGTGGGAATGGAGGATGAGTCCAGAGGGTCTGGCGGTGAGCAGTCTTGTCCCTGGAGGGTGGCTTAGACGGTAAGTCTTCCAAACACCACCTTTAAGGGGAACAATCTTAGGTTGAAGAGAGCATAGGTCAGAGCCGGCAGGTCAGAGGACAGAAGAGAATCCAGTCCGAAATCCAGAATCAGGGTCATAATGGGGGCAGAGGTCAGCAACAAGAGATCAGAAGTCAGAGAAAGATCCAGTCTGAAATTCAGAATCCAAGTAACTAGGAGGCAGGGGTCAGAACCAGAAAACACAGAAACAGATCTACAGGGAAACAGGCAAAAACAGGTCTTGAAGGGGAACAGGTCATAACAGGCAGGCAGAAAAGATGCTGGAGAATTCTCACCATAGGGCTTAAAATAATCTGGCGTCACTCTCTGATCTGAAAGAGGTTTTTAAAGGCAGAAGAACAGGTGTGGCTGATGAGAGTAGAGCAACATAGGCAGGTGGAAATAATCTGATTACCAGACCAGAGCTGACGCACAGATTCATGACAATAGTAACAAAAGCACACTCAAAAGAATGGAACAAGCGCATCCTATCTAAGGTGGTCATTCGATTGGCTAGGCAATGATATTGTGCCATTCTACAAGAGTTTGGGCAGGGTTTACTTTCTAAAGGACCGGTGTGGAAATTTCCCCACAAACCTTGACCTGACAGGGACAGTCCCTACAAATATTTACCAAGTAAGGAGGCACAGAGTTAAAATAATGTCACTGAAAATGCTGCTACATTTTTTTTACTAAATAACAGTCATGGTGTGTAAGTCTATTAGGGAAATTAAAGAGAGTTTCTGCTCTGATTTTAAAATAACATGAAAAAGCAGCATTCAGTGCAGGCTTGTGTTCTTGTTAATACTGAGCTTTACTTGATCTGTTGATTTTCTTTAGTTCTCTATAGTATTTTAACAAAGAAATTGGTTTACTTTGAATTGTTCTTTTTCATATTGTTCGAATTCAAATATCTGACGTATTTGGAATTTTAGCCAATCTGAAGAATGTTTGAATTTTTTGCAGTCTTGTACAGTGTTAGCTGTTTTTATTCTTATGTCTGTGGTTAAGTTGTATAAAGCTTCCCAGACATTGCATCAAATCAAACTCCTCTAGCAACAACTGTGTTTAAGACGTTTTAACGTACATAAAGGCTGTGTGTTCTGATGTTTTAATGCTTTACTAAAAAAAACATTGCTACAGGATAATCTTTATGTTTTTGAGCACCTTACACATGAAAAGCAAATATATTACTACTATAATTCTTTGCCAAAAATATTTGTGAATTTAGCAACTACTTTGAACAGTTGTTGAGAATTACATTAATGTCTCTCATTCAAGTTTTGGCTTTTTTCTTAGCAAAATTAAAGGTCTCTGATAACATAACTTTGAATGCATTAGCTTAAGTTTGGAAGTGTATTCTCTTTGCATTTCCACACCGCCATTCTATTGGCTAAAATGGTTGCTAGGCAATCACCTGGCCCCAATCTCAGAGAGAGCAAAAACAATCAACATGGATTGTTAGCAGCAGATTTGCAAGTGCATTTCTGCCTTGAGCAGGGAGGACATTAGCATGCAGAGAGAAGGAGGCAAAAGGGAGGAAAAAAATACTGAGCAAGAAACATTGCATCTGCATCCAAAACACAAGGATTTGATTGAGAAGAAAATATATTTGAGAGAAATCAGCAGTTGTCTATGAAAGCGTTGCAATTTTTGAGTGCAAGCAGAGTAAAATTATGATCCAAAATTGAAAATGTGTGCTCTTGAACTTTGTCAAAGAAAAAAAGAGATCCTCCATAAGTTTGCTTCTGCTTCAAGTTTATTTGTATTTCTGGTTTTTATTCAAGCTTTTAGATTTCCAAGGGATGGAGGTCAACTGGGTAAAACCCCTTTTGTAACAGTTCCTGCATTGAACACAGGACACAAATACAGTCTTCCACACAGGAAATTTACAAGCTTTACAGAAATAAAATGATTAAAAGAAACATGCATTGCAACCGTATACAAAAGTGCTTATTTATGTTGAAAAAAAACAAAAGACTGGGGTCTTAAACCAATGAGCAGTACATTATCAGATAATAAGCTGAAACAGAACAACAAACCAATAAATCATAAAACTAACTTTAAAATAAAAGCAGGCAGGCCACAATTCCTTGACTGGAACCTAATTATTTTTTGTCTTCTGTTTTTGAGACAACACACAAATTAATTTAATTTAAAAAAAATAATCTTTAACCTTGTGCCGGATGATGAGAAGTTGTGTTCTGTCTCTCAATTTGATTAATTTTACAAGTAAATCCTCAGTTTTTATTTAAAATTGAAAAAAAGCATTAAAATATTATATATATTAAATATTATATATATCTATATATATTGATATTTACTTGAAATTTAGGTAATACACAAGGATAAATTAATCGTGTTAATTAATTTTTAGAGGTTGCCATAAATGACACAGGTATTTTTTCTAAAATGGAATATTATTTTGCAACCTTTGCATTTTAAGTTCTTTGTGGTTATGATGATTAAAAGTACTTGAAAAAAAGATCATTTTGCAATAGCATTATTTCACAGAGAAAAATGATCCATTCCTCTGGCCTTGTTTTTAACACATACCTCTGACCTGCGTGTAAGACCACTTTCAGAAGACTGAAATAAAAGTTGAAAAGTTTGGTGTTAGACAGGTTTAGTGTGAGTGTTGATCTTGGTCTTGGAAGCTTCCTGGTAGCATTAGGAAATTGAAATTCACTGAAAGGCAGGAGCAGAAGTAAGTGGACTCGAGGCTTGAGGACGGGTTTTTTGGTCATGGAGTTTAATCCAGAGAATTATTTTGCAGGTTTAAAGGAAGGAAGAAGGTAAGTACACAATGGAAAGCTTGGGAACTTTCCTGAAAGGTTACTTGGAAGGACATAATTAAGAGTATATTTTTGGCACTATTGCTAAATTAGAGAACAAACTTTGATCCTTCACACTCCAAGACTTCTGCATCAATATTTCAACATTTGCCTTCTCAGGTTTTACCTTTCTTAGGATATATTCAATTTTCTCCAACTCACAAAACTTTGTGAAAGTGAAACAGTAATTTTCTGGAGTGCCTATATTTCTAAGAAAGGTCATCCTTTGATAGACTGTAATCCTGCGGTGAATTGTCACTTTGTGAAAGCTGAACTAATTTAGTGTTAATGTTCTCCATGAAACTGAGCATTAATCATTTTATTGTTTTGATAGCAAAAACGTTTTTCATTTTATTTGTGAATACAACTCCAAAATGAAAGACAATAAAATTGGTTTGCTGCTCTCTGCAAAGAAGTTTAAATCTCATTAAACATTATACAACATTTTATCTTTGGAAACACTGGAAGTACTATTTATAACTCTGCTTCGACAACAAACACCATAACTTACATGTGGGAGAGAGTAAATCTAGAGCATCAAAACGCAGGTTTTTGTAGAAATCTGGACAATTTTTTTTTTAAATATTATTTATTGTGTTTTATTAGAAAAAGATTTTAATTTGTGCAAGCTGTTTCACTTGTAGTAAATATATATTTGAGGAAGAAAATCTTAAATCCTCTAACATTTTATTCCTGAAAATTGAGAAGGAAATCTTTGAAATAGTTTTTTTCAAATTCTGCTCAATTCAAAAATACTTTATTTAGCCCAAAGGGAAATTAAATGTTGTACTAACTCATATTTTGTTTTCTCTTAACCAGTTGTTGTAAGTGCTGATAGCTGTAGGCAGGAAGGATCTTCATTTGTAAAATAATGTCCAGAGGTTCCAGAGGAGTTTCTAGAACAGAGTCAGCCTTCTTTGTTAAATTGCTGAGCTTTTTTAAGTCATTTGCTGTGACGCTGTTACCCCTTCACAACAGACTTATAATATAGAGAATAATATAGAGCATCTTTTTTGCGAACACCAAAGGACCTACGCGACCTTAGGAAGCACTGTCTGCTCTGTCCCTTCTTGTAGACGGCTTCACGGTTGTATCTCCAGTCTAGATGGTTGTCCAGATGAACACCAAGGTATTTATACTCCTCCACCACCTCCACATTTTCTCCTGTGATGTTAACAGGATTTAACTTCTTCCTTTGTCTTCTGAAATCTACAATCACCTCCCTTGTTTTGTTGACATTCAAGATCAGATGATTGTTTCCACACCATGCCACAAAGCTGTTCACAAGCTCTCTGTACTCAGCATCTTGTCCATCTTTGATGCAACCAATGACTGCAGAGTCATCTGAGTATTTCTGTAGGTAATAACTCTGTCTGGCACTGGAAGTCAGAGGTGTAGAGAGTAAAGAGGAGTGGTGAGAGTACTGTCCCCTGTGGTGCTCCCGTGCTGCAACAGGTCTATAATCCCTGAGGATGAGTCTTCTTTGGTACTGGGACAAGGCAGGAGGTCTTCCACATCACTGGAACTGTCTCCTGGGTCAGACTATGGTTGAAGAGGTGCTGTAGAATCCCGCAGAGCTGCTCTGAACTTCAGGACTCTGGAACTGACACCATCAGGACCTGGTGACTTATTACTATTCAGTCTCTCCAGTTGCCGTTTCACTTAACTTCCAGAGATGGCCAGGTGGAAGGCAGAGGGAAAAGCACCATCTTCTGATTTGGATGACAACAAACCCATAAAAGCAGAAGAGCCATTGGCAGAGGAGGGCAGGAAAAAAATGTGACTGTGAGCTGGAGAAAGATGCCGAGCTTGTTATTGAACTGAAATTGTTGACGAATGTATTCAGTTCATTGATCATCCTTCTGCTTGAAGCCTATGATCTTCTTCATCCCTGACCACACATCTCTGATATTGTTCTGCTAGAGCTTGTTTTCCAGCCTCCCCCTGTGTGCCTCCTTGCTTTCTCTTATCTTGAACTTAATATGCATCTGTATACTCCTCATTAATTCTGTGTCTCCCTTCTTAAAGGCGTGTTTTTTGTCATTGAGCAGTTGCTTTAGATCACTTGTGACCCACATTTTTTTTTTTTTTTTTTGGGAAGCATTTCACTGTCCTGGTAGAGATGTTGTTATCTACACAGAAGTTTTTGTAGTCAGTCCCACACTTGCAGATGTTGGCACCCAAGCCTAGAGAAGTCATCATAATTCAGCTCGCTTTACACAGGGGGGCAATATGACTTCACACTTTGTCTTAAATCCTAAATATTGTGCACTTCAGTGTCAAAACACTCCATTTTAAGACAAAATAATGAAGCATTTGACATATTTCACTCACAGAGAAAGAAATAAACTTATAGATAGAACTAATATTCTTGATAGAATATTAGTTTCCTTGTCAGTTGTAATTGTAAAGGTAAGATTACAAAATTGGGGGACCCAGACATGACAGCAAGTACTTTTTAAAAAACACCTCTCAGCCCAGCTGTACAACTGTACAAACACAAAAAATACAAACCAAATAGATGGGGTTTTAGTGTTTGCTGCAACAGATGGTGAAGTTCAACATTTATTTTTTCCTCTGTGTAGCACATATGGAATCTGAGTTTCTAGTGATATAATCTAATAAACAGTCAAATAGTGTGATTTACCTCAAAACAATTGATGGTGAGCTGCTTGAAGCCAGGTGTGTAAAAGAGAAAAAAATCTTCAAAAGCACAATGAGAGGCCTTATCTTGTCTAAGAAATTGAGGTCTAAAGAGTTCAAAGCTCTTAAGTGAAAGTATTTTAGCTGGTTAAACTCTGACATAACCCATGTTAGTGAGTAAAATGGCACTCACTCCCTTTAGAGTTCCCTCACAGAGATATATCTTAAGTCAGTTCATGGCGGTACTGAAAAGCTGTGCAAGATTGGTATATTTCCCCTGGGTAGCACAGGTAGAGTGCTGCTCATCAAGTAGCTCACAACTAGACAGCCAGGAGTTACTCTAAAATGATAAGGGCTCTTCCAGCCTTTCTTGCTCGCTAAACATTAACCAGTAAAGACACGGGTGGTGTCTGAAGTGCCCACATAGATTCTTGCTGAGAACATTAAAGTAAAGCTCAAGTGCCAGGGAGTCAGGTTAAGGTCAGGGGTAGAAAATGGAACTTTGAGCTCTAGGCAGAAGTGAAGGTGTTGTTGGTTTAGAAGCATTTAATTCAAACATTCCTGAAGAGGGAATATTTTGTTGTTCTAGCCTTTTGGGATACTCTTAAAACACTACTGATTTCTTATCCTTCAACTTGAAGAGGTGTTGTATTCCACTTTATGTCTATTTCATTGACTCCTTCTCTCTCAAACTCCATCCTTTCCTTCCTGTTCTATCCTGCCCTGCCTGGAACGTCCTGGATAAATAAAAGATTATCACAAAGATATCAATATAAACATAAAAATAGTCTAACGTTGACAAGAAAATAAGAGTCATCCATCAAAAGGGAAGGTTACTCACACAAAGTGTCAAAGGAACCCCTGAATTCTTGAGGCAATGCCCAGTGTGGTTTACTTCAGGAGAGTGAACCAGATCACCTTAGTAAAACGTTAGACAGCACAGCAAGCATAAGAGAGTGAAAAAAAACATAAATTAGTTTTTTGCAAAGGTTATTTAATTGTACAGTTCAGGCTCAGACCATAATGTTATCTCAGTAGAGAAAAGCAGGGTCTAAAAAAATCTAAACAAATTTTTGAAAGCCCTTGAAAGTGGCAAATGGACGATACTATGGGGTTACACAGATATCTTTATATGCTACAATACCTGTATGCTAGAAATCTATCCCCCTAAATTTGAAAGCAGCAATTTCAAAACAGTGTTTGAAAGGATTTGAATTTTTGTATTTTGGTTCGTAGAATGCTTTCCCCATTTGAATTAGAAAGATAAAGTATCATATCAGGGAAAGTAAACAAGCCCTTACATCCAGCTCACACTGACTACGGTGTTGCTATGGCCCTGATCCAGTGTGGGATTGTTGCAAACAGCCTCTCACACTGACTGTAGCCAGCCCTACACAGCTATGGCCCTGGCTGTAGAAATTGCATTCAGTGGGGGTTGTATGGGTAGACACTTTTTCTTGGATTTCTAGAGAAAAAACTCATTACCTGTGTGATTAAATATAATTTTTTTTCCATCCTTCGATAGCCCCTCAGTTTCCTTGTGTTTCTCTTTTTTTTTTTAGTTTACCTTAGCCAAGTTGGTGTATGTTTGTGAACTACTTTTATTCTGAAACTCACTAAAACTCTCCTGTTTGACACCTGACTTTTCCAGTTTGGATTATGAAATTTAGGGGGCTTATGCGACATGCAGACAAACTTTCTTCCTGCTAACCTCGCTTAGTGCACCTGAAGTCCATCATGGCTAATATGAGGGAGGCTAATGTGAGTGAGGTCCCTGAAGCCTAAGCAAGGAACAAAAAATATTAAAATCAATATGTGCATTCAAATCAACCACAACACAGTCCTGTGACAGAGGCCCTGCAGTTTAACTAAATAAATCCCACAAGAAGGAACTTTTGCTGCATCCCTAGTAGTTCCTTGCCAAGGGCCACAGAACACACAAGTCAAACAAGAAAATTCCTGACAGTAAAAAGAGTTACATTAAATCTCAAAACAAAATCTACCCAACAACTTACTCTATATTGACTAGTTTAAATGAAATGGAAAAACAGAAACACAAGGAAACAGAGTGCTATTGGAAGTAGGGTAGACAACTGCCACTTGCAAAAAGAAACTGTCCAATATTTAGAAACAATAGTCCATTTCTAAATAAATTCAAGTTCAGTTTGAATGTTTACAAGATCCACTATGTCTGCAGTCCCACCCTATTCAGATAAAGAAAATAAATATTATTGTGTACATATGGTGGTTTTGCACCACAACCCCCGGAAGGAGCATGAATCCACAAGAACTTATTTTCTTGCCACCATTGTTTCTTCAGCTGACTGCAGCACTTTACCCCCACTGCAACTGCACTTCAGATGCACCCTAGTCATTGTGAGCCCAGCATTATAGTGGTTGAAGGCTATCAGCAAGTTAGGCTGATTTGGCAAACTATACACTTCTAACAGAAAATTGTTTTTGATCCCTGCATTCCCAACATTTAAAGGTCTACAATTATGCTAGCCGGGACTTTGTTTTTTAGGTGTTTTGAATATGTCTCATTGGCGTCTTGTTCAGGGTGTACCCTGCCTTTCGCCTATAGTATGCCAGAGAATGGGACCGGCCCAACCGCGACCCTGATGGAATATGCGGGAGAAGTTTAATGGATGGACGAATATGTAATTTTGACCCAAAAAACTATAAGATTAGATCTCTAAACAAAACTAGTTTAGACATCTTTTTGGGATGCATCCTGGACGCTTCCCTCTGTAGGTGTTCCAGGCACATCCTACTAGAAAGAGACCCAGGGGACAATCCAGGACATGCTGGAAGGACTATGACTTTTGGCTGGCCTGGAAATGCCTTGGGCTTCCCCAGCTGAGCTGAAGTTGTCTGGGGGAGGTAAGTGTAAGACGATGAGTACGAGTAAAGTTAATGAACTTACTTATAAAACTCAAATTAACAGTTTCCCAGAAACTGTGCCAAATGTCTTTCTTACTTTTTAAGCTTAGAATATACAATAACCTTAACCATGGTCTCTAAATGACACTGTAGAAATGGAGTATTTCAGTAATGTAATCGTATCCCAGAAAACATTCTCAGTTTAAATTCCTGAAATTTCTTAACCTTTTAAAGCCAAGTGTATGATATTTGATACATTAATTTTTAAGACCTCTGCATCATCAGTGGGATATTTTTGCTCTTCAGAATCTGACTTAATAAATCAAAAATATTTAGGGAACAGAAAATGTAAAAAAAAAAAATTAATTAATTAATAAAGGGTTATAACAAGATTTTTATCTGATTAGCTGTCAGACTTCAACGGTGCAGGGGATGATCTTAGTTTTTTATAAACTCATGGCAATTTGACAGATAAGTATTTCCATGAATATTTTGACTAATCTTTACTTCAAAAAAATTGAACTAGTCCTATAAAACTCCCAGTGTTCAGTCAGTCACATTTGCCATAAAAATAATCTCACTTAAGATGTCAGCAGTAGTACCCCACAAGTCTAAATTCAAACAAGTCGATTTTTTTTTTTTTTAGTTTTCTGTCTAGACCTTTCTGATTACAGAGTTTCTAATGCCTTTGTCTAACTGGAAACCTCTTGTTTTTTTCAATTACAGTTTTGCTGACTATTGTTTGTCAAAAGAAAGGAAATACAAAAAAAGGAAGTGATGGGACACTCAGGATTAAGATTTTTGCCAATAAAAGTTAATATAGTCTTACAAAACATACAAAATATTTTATCAGTTCATTGCATTTTATAGATATGGATTAAAAAGCTGAAATAAACCTTAAAGAATGTGCTTTTTGTCCCATTATTCTGAAGGAGAGAAGCTGGTGGATAAAGATAATCTCGTATGTTCTCTTTAGGCTCATGACAGTTCACAGTACAATAGATGTATCATTTAAAGACTTAATAACGTAGTTGTTTATAAAGTGAAAAAAAGCATGCCATGAACCTGATAGCCTGATGATGACAACGCCTGTCTTATGCTTCTCCACATCTAACTCTATAACAAGTTGATTATTATTTCTATAGTATAGACTTCAAAATTTCAAGAAGACTTAGAAATGCTTTGGGTCTGTTTTTGCTACTTGTTTTTTGATTTATTATCACCAGTGCAGATGGCAGATTTAATCAAAAAAATAACTTATGAACTAGTGTAAGATTTTTTAGTACCAAAGTAAAGTTTTGTTTTGTTTCATAGTCTGTGTAGAAACAAAATTTCTTAATTAACTCAATATCTATAGCATTGGAGCCTTTAAAACAATGGTAGAGAGGATTATTAAAATATCAGACCGGATAAATTGCATCATCATTCTTCGTTCATGGTAAATCTTAGACAGTATCTCCTCAAAACAATAATTTCAAACTCATGAATTTAATGGGGTTGTTCACCTTGTTGATATGTCACAAAATAAGATGTTGGTACAGTTTTGTCCTTATTGCCTGTGTATGCCCCTGTTTCTATAAAGCCATTATTAGTGAATTAAATTTGATGGATTGATCTCACTGTTTTTCGCTAAGATGCTATGCGTGTTGCAGCATGGCATAAGTTAAATAAAACCTAATTATATAAACAAAATATTGCTAAATCAGACAACAAATGATGTTAGTGTTGGTGTGGTAGTTGTAGAAACATTTGAATTTAAGATCATTCTAGGAGTTTAAAAAACTCAATGAGTTTATTTCCCTGCCAAAAAGGTGTCTGTCAGTCTCTGTACTTCTTTCAGTCAGCATTTCGTTTTACTAGACTGTTAATGTCGTTGATGTAGATACTGTAATATCAGCATGCAATGTACGCTGCTTCAGTTTTCTGTGATAAACTACACTTGATGATTTATTTAAATATTTCGAAGTACAGCTTAAAGTGCACCTCTTTTTATTAATCCTGGAAAACACTTCTGGTAATAAATAAATTCAGTCTCCTGTATGGCCAAGATGGAAAAAGAGTGTCAAAGATAGGCTACAGACTTGATGTAGACATATAACAAATGAAAACACAATAAAGAAAACATCATTAATGTCATGGTGGGTTTGAGTGCGCTAACCCACATGCAGAACACCAACACGGAGACTGGGAAAAATTTAAGAAGTTTA
>JAUZNJ010038655.1:0-11015 GCA_034780135.1 Jordanella pulchra
CTAATGTTAGCATCCTTGGGGAATGGACATCAATGCAGGAGTGCAGGAGAGTATGTTTGTTAAGAGTATGCTGGTTTGGATGTTTGAGATTTGCACAACGAGCCCAAAGGATTAAACGAAAGCACTTTCACACTCTGGATTTTCCAGCTCTTAAAGGAGTAAAGACTCCTTTAAGAGCTCCAGTGACTGCTTTCCATCCTATCAGAGCCTCATGCTAATGAATGTTACGTGTCTTTCAATTTATATTTTAAAAAACATTTTCAATTCAATTCAAAAATACTTTATTAATCCCAAAAGGGAAATTCTGTTCAGTACAGCCGTCTGAGGCCTTGCTGTTTTTGAAGGCGCTGCCTTTTTATCTGTCGTTTAAAATGACGAAAATAAGGATTCTCTTTTAGTGAGAGAAGATACAAGTATGAATACTTTGCAAATAACTCTCTTTGTCATGTCTTTTTATTTGAATAGGTACATAGAAATATACCTGAAAAGAACTAGTCAAGTGTGCTGTTCTGCATATCTTTTCTATCTAAGATTACTCAGAAAAAACACCAGGTGCAAGAAAAATGTCAAAAGAGGAAAGCTGAGAACTCCTCCTGCTGATTGTTGCCACAAAGCCCAGTTTGTCTTTAATCATTTCCATGCATCTCACGAGGATTGGGAAAATTGCTGTCATAAGCGGGTAGACAAACACATGCTCCTCCTTGTATCTCTGTGTAAACACAGAGGGAACTGCATCTCTTTTTTTATTCATCCTGCTTTCATTGTCACCAAAAACACTACAAATTGATCTAAATCCAAACTTTGCAAAAGTGTAAATGATTTCAAAAGGCAGTCGTCTTGCCATATGAAATGTAGGTAAATTATTGCTTCTCTCTGTCCTTTAATTGCCTAAGCCACACTAACGCTTCTCTGCTTTCCCGTTTCTCTCTGCCTCTCATCCGCTTAGCCTCTCATTTCCCCCAGCTACAGCCATTAATTACCTCGCTCTTATAGGAAACAGATGACTTATAATAAATTAGGGTCATGTTTTGAATAGCTTTAATACTTCCACTCCAGTTCCCAAGCCACAACATGAAAGCATTATAACGCCAGTTCAAATTGAAGCCCAAAAATTCACTGAGATTTAGGATAAAGCGAGACAGCTGGGTTAAAAGTTAGAAGCTCAACCAGATTTCCAGCTTCTCTTTAGTTATCTTTTGCCTTAATCTCTAAACATATTTTTCCTGGGAGGAGAATCTTCACAAATCTCTGTTGATAGGTCAATCAGATAATAGAGTCAGTGTAGGATAGGTAGTCTCTTTATCTGGATATGTCTTCCATCTCTACAGTCAATCCCAGGTCTAATTGATATCATACCTTACCTCAGGCTGTGCCAGCATTCTCCACAAATATTGTGGTTTGATCTCAAGTTCTTCAGGAAGGCATTCCTTTGTCCCCCCCTTTTTAAAGTGCCAGACTTTTATCCAGAGGTTTTATCCAGAGCAGTTAAATCTTCCAGGTTGTCCATGATTGTTTTTAGGATTCATCAGCTATGGCTCAATTAGGTATGCTCCTCATCAGCAGCAAACAGCTGCAGCTCTAATCTACTTGTAATGAGCTCCCATCGATGCCAAGCTTCTTTTTTTTCTTCTCTAAAAAATTGATTGTGCTGCTGTTTTGAAGCCCAGCTTCTGTTAAGAGCAAATTTAGAGCTACAAGCATGAAATGGTGGGTTATTTGTGATTTGGGCAGCAGCACAAGGAAATTTATGTTCCCTTTTTTCCTTAAATACTGACCAAAACACAAATTAAAAGCAGAGTACTGTTGCGACTTATTAATTCAACATATAAATCAGCGCATTTACATTCCCCTTTTTCATGTTATTCTGGACATGGATAATAAATCAGAAAGCCATTATCATGTTGTAAACCAATTTATTTTAACAGGAAATTTTCCTTATTAAAAGTCTAACTCTATTTTTAACTGCTGCTTTTGTAATAAATATGAGTCTGGCTGTTGTTTTATTCCTAAGTCCATCATTCTTACCTTTTTTGAATCTTTTCAGGAAGACAAGTGGCTTGAGTCTCATAGAAATGTAGCAGAGCAACATGGGAGATTTGTCTGCTAAAGGGTTTTTCTGTAAGTTGTTACTTTACTGTCACAGTGCTACAGCTGAGGTCTTTATGAAAGCCCCTTCCTTGGCTCAGTGTGGCTCCTCTATCTGGCATATTACAGTATAAATCATATTCAGAATAAATTTGTGCTTAAACTTTTAAGAAAATGTTTAGAAATATAAAGCTGTCTCCTTGGTTTAATACAGAGCGGTTTGCTTTGAAGCAAAATGCTAGGAAACTGGAGAGAAAATGGTGCTCTACATGCTTATAGGAATCCCACCTAGTCTGCAAATGTGGTATATTTCTCTGCATTCATAGAGGAGAATAAGAATATCCTAGATTTCTTTTTTTATACAGTTGCCTGATGATCCATCCATTCCCTGTGCTCCTAGTAGTAATGATTTTATGGGGTCTTTTATAAATGAGATTGATTCTAATAAAAATAAGATCATTGGCACTCCTCTAAATTTGATTGGTTTATCTGCAGAAGGAGAGGCAGCATCTGACCAAGTTCTTTAAGGAAGTATTCCCTCTGATTTCCACTTCCCTTTTAGATATGATTAATCTATCCCTGCTACAGGGATATGTACCTCAGACCTTTAAGGTAGCTGTAAACCTTTGCTCAAGAAACCCTCTCTTGACCGAGATGACTTGGTCAATTATAGACCTATATCTAATCTTTCTTTTCTTTCTAAAATTCTTGAGAAAATAGTTGCTAAACAAGTGGGACCACTTACTCCAAAATGAACTTTCTGAAGAGTTTCAGTCAGGTTTTAAAGCTCATCATAGCACTGAAACAGCTCTGGTGAAAGTCACTAATGATATTCTCATGGCCTCAGATAATGGACTGTATCTGTACTTGTCCTGTTAGATCTCAGTGCTGCATTTGATCCAGTTGATCAGTATTCCTTTGGAAATGCTTGAACATTTTATAGGAATTAAGGGAAAAGCACTAGGCTGGTTTAAATCTGATTTATCTGACAGACTTCAGTATGTTCATGTCAATGATAAATCTTCCTCATGCTCCAGGGTTAGACACAAGGATCAGTGCTAGGTCCAATTATCTTTATGTGCTCAAATTTGGTGCAATTATTAGACTGCATGGGATTAATTTCCACTGTTATGCTGATGATACTCAGATATATCTGTCTATAAATCCTGATGAAACTAACCCATTACATAGACTAAAGCCATCACTTACATGACAAGACTTATGATTCATCCATTCAACAGTTGCATTGTTAGGTGTATTTTTTAACTTTTTTGTTTATTTTTGCTTCTTTTTCCTTCCAAGTCTTTTTTAAATCATGTTATATTTAAATTTTTATGTTCCTCCCGGTTGTTCTGTCATTCTACAGTTATGTTTTATTGTTTGCTTTGTGCTTCGCTTTGTGCTGAAGTCAGCTTAGTAAATGTGTGCCTATCCATAAATGTACTTAATACGCCTAAACAAAATCCTATGAAATTTTACGAGACCTGTTGGGGGCGGTGTTCTGCCACGACAGAAGCCGTGAAAGGAATTGATCGTCTGCACAATACAGTACAGCCATTTTTCTTGTCATTTTCTGAGTGAGGCATGTTTTTCTAGACTCAAGCATCTCAGATAAAGTTGTAGAGGGACCAAAACTATGAAACTGAGTTTAAAAATATTTTGACTCTGGGACCTATTTTTAAACAATGTCTGCCCTAGACGTTTCTCATAAAGTGGATATATGACGTACATCATAGTCTCAGTCTCAGCATAGTGTTTGATAGTTTTTGAACGACATTAACTATATAAGAGTGGGTCTAGAGCACATCTCTGGGGAACACCTTTAGCTACATGAAGAAATCTAGACCAGCTCTCAGAAATTACACAATGAGTTCTGTTTAGGACACAATTCTCAAATCAACCGATAACATGCTTTGAAAATTTTATCCTGACAGGTTTTTGGTTTATTTACATATGAGCCATGCTTCCGTAAACCTTAGCCATGGTAAGGAAGAGGGCTGAGCACCATGTTTGTTATCCATTTTTCTTCATCTCAATTTCCTCTTTCTTAATTGCCTGTCTCCTGCTGACACATGGTTGAAGAAAGCCTGCAGACTAGTGTTACAGTGTCCTGTTATGTTACAAAAATGTATTTGAGGCTAAACAATCAAAAGAGTAAAGGAAGACAAATGAAGAAATTCTTTAGAGACCAAATATTACACTGGATCAAAGCAGTGTGGGTAATATGAGTACTGCTGCCCGTCTGCAGAGATTTGTCACCTGATTCCTTTTATCTTCACCTCCCTCAACGTCATTCCCTTCTGCTTTCTCTTTGTTATAAAACTAAAAGCAGCACCTTTAAACACAATAAACTTAATAAACTGAGTATAACAGATTGCAATTTATTCATTTTGAATGAGGTTTAGATATTTTTACAAGCTTTAGTTGCACAAATCAATATTTGTTGTGGCTGGTATAATGTAATGTAAAATCCTTTCTCATTTCAATATTCTGAAAACCAAACGCTGGGGTGTAAAATATAAGATTTCCTAAACTAAATTGTACTGTGAATGACACCCTTTGATTCTTTGCTTATTTTGCTTTCTTTATTATTTACTACAGTAATTTCCCTTTTCACTATACCTGACAACATCATTTTTCTGGTTCTAAATTCTTAGATTCATACAAAAAATGAAATCAAGTAAAATAGCAAATATCTGTACACAAAAAGCCTATGCCAAAAATCTTATTCGTCTAAGCTGACTGCAAAAACAGCACATTCTAGCTTTGCACTTAGATGTACATTTGTTTTTATGAACATAACTACAGAAATGTACAATCAGTCCCAAATTTCCTGTGCATGAACAGACATGTATACTAGCAACTGAGGTTTTTATCATTTTCATGTTAATATGTGTGTAGGAGTTTCCTTTCCTGTGTGTGAATTAAGCACATTCCAGCAGCCCCCCGGACCCTACTGCAATGGAGGAGAACTTTAAGTGCCATGCAAGGGTTTTTATAGAAGAACACTCTATTTATTGTCAGCCCTCTTTTTTATTGCTCAGGCAGTATTAAGGTATTGACAGTACCACATGCAAGTCTTTTTTCTTGCACATACCAACTGATTTTACACATATGGTGAAGCGATTCAGTGAACTTTAGAAATTAGCATTCTTTTTGTTTGTTTTGTTGGTGGAAGAGACGGGGTACAGTCTGCACAGAATCTCACCCATGTCAAATTATTTTCTAAATCAGAAAAGGAAGTCTAGTGACGGGAGAAGCCTGCTTAGGTGCACAGGCATGAGTAGAAGATAATCAGTCCACTTTATTTTTCTCTTTCTGTGTTCGCTTTCTAAACATCTCGCTCTTCAGCCTTACACCCCACACTAAACAAATACACAACCCAGTCTAGTAATGTTTTTCTTCCTATGTCCTCGTCCTCTGCAAAACTCCTCTAGCTTCAACAGGCGCAACTCTGTACCAAATGTCTACAATACTAATTATTTTGAGATTAGAACAATAAACACCTCTATGTCTGCCAAGCTGCACTTTCTGTACAGTCAAAGAGGTTTTCATGGAAAGAGCTCAAATGAAACCAGGAGTTATTGTCTCAGAGGAAAATAAAAACTATTAACTTTTTATTTTTTTTTCGGTCTTTGCTTTTGTTCCTTTTAGTTATAACCTTGCCCATTGTTAATGACAACAGTCACTTTTAAACCCAAATTCTGTTCTGAATATAATTGTTTTAAGATCCTTCTTAGGATTAGGCTAAATAGAGCTAGTGTCAGTTAAGTATGTACTATAACACTGCCTTGTAAAGGCAAACCACCTGGAGCTTTTTCATCTTTTGATTTGTAAAACATGATATAAGAACACCTTTTGCACAAATGAAACTATATTGATCTGAACAACATCAATACATTTTATGTGACAGATCAACACAACATACCACATAGTTGTGAAATGGATTTTAAACTTTCGAGTTAGTGTCCATGTGTTTTCAGTCTGTACTCTGTAACTCACCTTTAACTGCAATTACTCCTGCAAGTAGATATCTTTAAATGCTTCAAACCTGTTTAATTTGCCATAGTTTGTGGGTCTTGTAGTCTTTTCATTCACATTTGTATGTGTGTTCTCTTTTAATTCACTTTGAGAATTTTGTGTTTTAGGTTCTGCCTTGAGCCTTTTAACAGTTTTAGATTTTAGTTCTTGCCATATTGTTTTATTTTTGACATCAGAGGTTTTTCATATAAGCATGGTTTGTTTACCTTTGCCAGTTGTTTTCTGGTTCATTTCTCTTACTTATGTCTAAAAGGTTTATAATGTTTTGGTCTTTACTTATTATTTAGGATTGTTGGGTTTTTCACTTTATTTCTTCCAGTTTTTGTCTAAGTAAGATAACTTCTCACTCAGCCAGAGCCTTCTGATAATTAATTATTTCTTTGCACCTGCATTTACTTGTTTATTATGTTGTTTGCACCTGTTTTATACCCTACTGAAAGTTTAGTCATTTGACTTTTGGATTTTTTGTTTATTTTCTATGTCTCCATGTTTTCCATCTTCCTGAAAGTTTTTTTTTAATCAAAAACCTACCATGCTGCTTCCGAGTATCAGGCTGCACTTTGGTCCAGAACAACCACATTTGACAGAACTGAAGCTTTTAAGTTGTGCCACAACTTCAGTGTGGCCTTTGACTAGGCCAGTTTAGCACATGAATGTCCTGTGATGCAATGCATTAAATTTAGCTTTGAGTGAATATAAAGTGTTGTATTCCGGTTGACTGGTGAATCTTTATCCAACATTTAAGTGTTGTACAGCCACTAACAGATTGTCTTCCATGGGTTCCCTCCATTTAGCTCCATCCCATCACTACGTTTGCTTTGACCATTTCTCCTGTCCCTGCCAAAGGAAGCATCCCCATAATATCCATGGAGATTTTTGGTTTAGGATGACATGCAGTTTTGGCTTTATAGCGGCCAAAAACTTAAAACAATCTGGTCAAAGTTAAAATGTCCAGAGGAGCATCTTTTTCACATGCTGCTTGTTTTACCTACCTTTGTGTTAATTCCCAAACTGGTCTTTTTATGTTCCTCTTTTCAGAGTAGCTGTCTTCTTACCTCTCATCCATAAAGGAAAGCTTTGTGAAAGGCTAAACTTGCAGCTATCATGTTCACCTAGACTGTGAATCTTTATATCACTTCCAGATTTATCATGATTGATTTGCCATAATGGATTAAGGCATGTCACATTGTCAGGGTTTAAATATTTGTATTTTTCATCTTCCACTTTATCCTAGACTGGGTCACTGGGTCAGCAGTTGCAGCAGAGACTGGCTCCCAGGCCAGCAGAGAGACATAGTCCCTCCAGTGGGTCCTGGGTTCCCCCTGGGCCTCCTCCTGATGGTATGTGCTTGGAGGGATTGGTGATAAGAGAACTGGGCAGTTAATTCATTTCAATTAATTTCTAAGCCGATAGTTTACTCTGGTTTTTTACAAAGGTTGTCAGACTAAACTATTGCACCATGTTGGTTTATTGTGTTCTATTTTGGTACACTTGTGTTTGCTATATTTTTTAGTAAACTAAATAAGTTTTGCTATTTACTTTAACAAGACCACATGATCAGAGGAAGAATATGTGCAAAAGTAATAAAGCCAAACAAGTCAGTGTTTCTCTAATGGTGATATAAGAAGAAAGAGGAAATGTCTAATATCAAGAGTGCAAAAGCATAAATATTAGATGCCAGGAGGAATAAGACATGGATGGTGTTTGGAGTACAATATGAATGTTGGAGCTCAAAGCAGGAGCTAGATCCTCGAGCTGACAAAGAGATGGATGTGTGCCAGCAGATAGCAATCGTGTACAACAGTGTTTATTTCTGCTGATTATATTTGGTGCAAAAATTCTTTTCAGGTTCAAAACTGACTAAATAAACACTCAGAAGATGAACGCTTGAGGAATACTGCTTTTTGTTTTAACACGGGGGGTATGCTATTTTTCCTTTTTTTTTTATAGGCATAAGACATGACTAACACCTTTCCCTGTTTCTACTTAGCCCAGTTCTTCTCCACCCCAGGTTGTGTCTTTTTTCCAGTACTTATACTTGCTATTTTTTCCTTGCAAAGAGGTAGGTACAATCAGAGCTGACTAGGGTTTAAAAAGGCCAGTGTAGGTAGTGATAAAGTAATGGAAACACTCACAAATCTGGTGGGTGAGGTAGAGTCAAGTTGTGCTGGTGGAAAAGGGACCGAGTAATGGTGGCAACAGTGGTTCCACTAGAAAAATATTATGTTATGTCTTAGATAATCAAAGTTTGCAAGTCGATCTGATTGCTGTGGAGCTATTGCTGATTTATTTTGGTTGTGTATGTTTAGGTGGAAATTGCTTCTTAAACTCCAAGGGCTTGACAGGATAAAGTAAAGATCAGTTTATTTGAATAACTTCTAGCAAAATAAAAGAATTTGCTTCTCATTTTAATTTTGACATACTGATCACAACATGTAAAATGCCAGATCCTCAATAGGAAAACAGCATTGTGATATTCTTTCTGGTACAGATGGACTACTTTGTTGTGTCCACATAAAGTAGGAAACATGCCTTCCAGCTTTGTGAGCCTATGGGGAGCTGAAGCCTGTTAAAGGCCCTGTGTGGGGCTGCAGTCTGCCTTTTCCTCTCTCCTTTCATTCCCTCTGTGTTTGGGACATCTGGCTCCTAGCATCTTTGAGATTCCATCAATACCACAGCAAGGAGGTGGGGGTTGAAAAAAAACTGCCAGTTAAAAAAAAGCTGCCTCAGCAATATGAGTCCAGGCCAAATAAAATCAACTCCAACAGTCTCTCTGTCATCTTACAAGACATCCTGAGATCCAGAGCCAACCTATAAAACCTTTGAGTTATCAGATGAATAAAAGATGAGGTGCAAAGAGGGGTCTGCTGTGCAGGAAGATTTGTGTCTGTATTTGCTGTTTTTGAATGACAGCTATGCAGTTCCTGTTGTTTGTTCTTTATTTAGGCAATTAGCTGTAATGAGCCCTCTGAGCTCTCTGGGTGTTCTGCAACACTTTCACACGCAGGCGCCGGATATACTTTATCCAGAATAGGGCACATGCACTCAATCATGGGAGTGCATCGAGTAACACCTGTAAGAAATTGTTGTGTGAATCTTCGAACAGTTGGTGAGAATACAAGGAACCTGGTTATTAGTGCACATGTGTGTATGCTTGTATGTAAGTGATGTGTGGTGGATGTTTGTAACCAAGTCTCAGAGGGCTTCTCCAGCCTGTGGCTCTCACTTTGTTGGAGCTTCACCATGTGTTGCACACATGGTCCTTTCAACCCGTGAATCCGTCTTTGTGTCTTTGAGGAACATCCTTGATTGCAGTTGCTGGATTTCCTCATGAGATGAAAACTGACTTTGTCTGCATTTCCACCTCAGTGATGGCTCCTGCAAACATCAGACGACTATTAAAATTACACTCTAAACAGTTGGAGTTTTATTTCCTACAGAAAAGGGAGACTTCCTACATTTTTAATTCTGTTAACCTCAGGTTATTTATGTTTCTCTATTTCCTAACACATTATCTAACGTTTAAGTCCTTAACATGTTCTGTTCAGTTAAATCATCAGAAAAATTGGATAAAAAAGTTATTTCAGTAGGTTCAGCGGTTTGCATTTATTTGCAGCAGTCAGCGCTCCTGGATGTGTGACAGTGGACAGATGCTTGCATTATATCTCTGACTTTGCAGCAATCATCATTTTAAATGAAGGAAATGACAGAGGCTGAGGAATCAGGTATGCATGTGGTGACAGTGGAAAGGAAAACTCTCTTTGAAATGAAAAAACTCCAGCAGAACTAGCCTTGGTTTAATCAAAGAGTCGCTTCTACTTTAGGTAGGAGGGGCTGGGTTGATTTAAAAAACAAAAATTTTGAAATCAATGTGAGAATCTGTATCGGCTCGATACTAAATAATGATGCATCAATACGTCCAGCAAATTACCTAAAATTCTTACAATGAATGCAACGTCTGTCTAAATCGGTCTGTGTAAATAGCACACTTCTCTCGCTTTCTCTCTGCTGCTCATTCAGGCCCTTTTACCCCTTGAGCTGGCAGAGAGCAAAGCAGGATGATCAGCCTGTGATAGCAGAGAGAAAGAATTATTATTCACAGCAGCTGATAAGGACACTGACACATGTGATGAGTGCAGAAAAATCACTGTGGGAACACCAGCAGTTTACACATCTATAAAAGTTGTTCATCCTGATCAAAGCTCAGAGCTGCAAAAACTTCAGCCGTTACAGTTTTTTTTTTATTAATTTCTATTAATTTCACTTTATGTATATGGCACTGATTCCCAACTCATGTTATCTTTAGTAAACAACTCTAATTAATCATCCTGAGATAGATTGGTTAAAAGTTTCCTTTGAAACCCAATGGATGAGCATGCAGTGACAGCAGTCACTTGAATTGTACTGTTAACTTTGCATCAAACTGTTGCACCAACCATGCATGCACTGTTGGTAGTGGTACACCAAGTAGAGACTTCTAAAATAAAATAAGGTATTATAGAAATACAAAAATGATTTCGGGGCAATCCAAGTGTAAGATGCCCTGAAACAGGGGATTAAACTGAGCTTTGTTGCAACACAGTTAGCTTTTCTTTTATCCCCTGCGAGTTGTTTTCTATGTGACCCTCTTTGAGCCTGCATGAGTGACAGTGACAGTTCTGACATTTTCTAAAACTTTCTCAAGCTGTTACTTACATTTTTGGGCTTCATCTGACATTTTTTAACCCATCACTTGATTTTCATTGTGAAAATAAATTTCAGTTTTGAAAAAAAGGTTTTTACATTTCAATAAGGTGCGTTTTCATATTGAATGTGTTGGGATCCGGAGCCTGCCGCTCCATCTTCCTTCCAGCAGAGTGCGCCGTGGGTCTCCTGGGCTGAAGCCCTCT
>JAUZNJ010038656.1:0-15822 GCA_034780135.1 Jordanella pulchra
GTAAGCAGCAGTGAAATGATGCCCCCTCGTGGCGATTTTGAAAAGTCGCGCCGTTCAGAAAGTGGATCCGCACCATTTTATAGCCGGAAAGGTAACCAGTGTGCATAGTTCACACAATATTTTTTACATCGCAACATTCAGTGGGTAGTTGTGTTCTGATTTGTTATTAATATTATATGTTTACTTGATCACTTTAGAGTTTGAAAACGATTTCTAAGAGTATGTCCGAAAATATGATAAATTTAAATATAATTACGATTATCTATTCTTAAGTACCTTTACTTTTTCTCCTTCTCATGGGGGACGATAACAGGATAAGTATTCTATGACACATTTTAAGAGGTAAGCTCCTCCCATTTAACTTTGTCATCAACTCTGCTTGGGTCATTCTCCGGCTGACTGGGAAGGAATGCACCCCCGTTTATCAAACCACAGAATGACAAAAACAAACTTATGTTTTCTGCTGAATATATTCAGGTTATAAATGAATAGGATCGTGTGCGGTAGTGCCTAACAAAATAAATGATAATAATAAAGAAACACCGTCAAATACGTCATCAAAGCGCGACGTCGCGTGCAGGGCTGTGAAGGACGCCGAGCAGAAGTTCGGGATAAAATAACTGAAAAACTAAAACAAAGGCTGGATGCTAAGATTAATTTGGATTGTGTGATGTTAAATTCAAAATCGCTAAATATCCTAGAATCTGTAGGAACAAAAAATTAGAGGGAATCAGCGCGGTGCTGTCATCTGTGTCGGTAAGCAAGTGGTTCTGCAATGTTATAATGCCCATAACAGTTCCCTACACACAAAAACAGCTAATCTTACGTTTATTGAGTGCTGTTAAAGTGTCATAATGTTTAAATGTAGAGTTATTGCCTTGTCGGTAAGTTTAAAAAAGTAAAAGCAGAATAATACTTAGTGTTTACTAAATGTGACGCCTACTTAATTAAAAACATAAGCTTTAATCACATCCTGTTGCTAATAGTTTAGCTTTGCGTTGAAGATTTCCCACCCTGTGCTGCTGTAATACTTTAGACCCTTTCTGCTTTAGGTTTACCTTTTTTATAAAAATATTTTACCAATGATCCAAGAAAAGTTTTCTAAAGTTGGACAAAACGGCCTTGGTTACCGTTTTTGCTTCCATGTTCTCAAGGTCCGTCGCCAAGCTATCCACATCATCTAGATATCAAACTGTCTCAAATGAATTTGAGATGGATGCATTAGAAGCTACTTTAACTGGATTTAAGGGGTAGTTCAATTTATGACCCCTGAATAAAAACCTAACATCATCTTTCTCCCTCCACCAAGATTTAGATTAGGAGAGTTTCAATAGATGGCTCTAGCTTTACAAACACCACATCCAATCCAGTGTCCAGTCATTAAAACCCATCTGATAAAACTCTCTACACACTGGTCTGAAGCTAATTTGAAGGCCAGGTGAAGTTTGGAGCTACAGCTACTATCCGCCTTTACATCCACTCACCTATATGGAACGCTGCTCCTATATTTCCCAAATGTTTCTTCTAATATGCCACTATCAGTTCTTTGATGACTGTTTAATTGTCCCTCTGTTTTTTTTTTTCAGCTGTTATGGCTTTGTCATGTTTAACCCGAGCTCTGCGCTCCCTCACTCTCTCCCAGCCTGCTCTGCTGTCCTCACAGGTAAACGCGTTGCCTATAACAGACAGAGTTAACCTGCAAGATTACAGCCACCGAGTGAGTTTTGTGTCTTATTTGTGTTTACAGGCGGTTGTTCAACTAAAGCTTGGAGCCCAGGTACCCAGCGCCATCAGCCTGTACAGAAGCTTCCTGACCACAGCCTCTCTAGAGCAGAATAGGACATTCTGGAAGAAGATGGACAAGTACAGCATAAAGCCGATGGGGATGAAAAAGACCGGAGGCAGAGATCATACAGGTAAGACTGAAGGATAATGTTCCTTGACTTTTTTTGTTCTGGTTTTTTAACTTCTTTTGCCTTTGTTTTATTGATCTTTTTCACATTCAGAAAAATGGTAAATATGGACATCTACATTATTTAAACAAATCTTTTATCTAACTCATTTTCTTTGCACAGGGCTAATATTGAAGCTATACCAGAAGTAACATTAGCTTTCTTTATTCTATAACTAGTTTTGTACCGATCCTATATTAGTATCGGTCTGATATCAGCCAAAAAAACTGATACCGGATTTTATTGGCCGACATCCAAATATAGAAACACTCTGCTTCTGTTAAAAGTTTCTGTAACTCATTGGTTAATTTTCTATGGATTAGTTGTTTTCATACCTTTTGTTCCCAGTTTTTGTAATATTTCTTAATCAAGCCTTTTCCAACATTCTAAAGGACAAAACAAGTAATAGAAGCTCGTATGATCCATACTAACACCCAATTCAATGTCTTCCCTTTCCATCAAGTATTTTTAGATTTAAAGTGATGATGACGAATTTGGAGCTACTACTTATTAGTTAGTGCAGCACAAGCTGGCCCTTAAATTGATACTGACCTTATCATGCTGAGTAAATGGTATAGCGGGTTTGAAAGGCTTACCTCGACTCCTCCAATCATACTTGGTCCATGTTTGAAAACAGCTCCATCTTTCCCTCCTCTGACTGTTAAACCTTTCTAAAGAACACATAATTGAGCCCGACTCCAATTTGTGACAACCCACATGGACAAAGATGCAGTTGTTTTATGCCCCTAGTGGCCTTTATTTTGAAAGTAGACTATCTGTAAATGGAAGAAAGTGGTATGTGGATGGTTTGCTCTACCCCTGTTCCCTGCTGTACTAATAGATAAGAGTTTCGAGCAGGTATGTCTTGTTCTGTGCCCTTAAATGGTTGTTGGTGCTGCTGTTGTAGCTGTTTCCAGCTTAATAGCTTTAAACCTTTGTGGTTCTTCACACCCTTAGCTATTCCTTTAAAAGATCAATATCCAGTTTTCCTTTAGCCTTTCAAAGACAGCTATAGATGATGAAATAAAGCCTTAAGCACCATGTGCGCAATTTGTTGTGATATCTAGTTCTTTTATTCCAACCTCAAACAAAAGTGCAGACGCGGCCGGGTAAAGGTGGGTGCTTCCTGGTCGAGGCACCTATATGTAGATAGTTTTTATCTGCTGGTTTTACAGGACAGGAAGGGGCTCAGACAGCAGAACTCATAAAGATTACTTAGACGTGCATGATTTGGATAAAGGAATATCATCATAACAGCTTAAAAAGTGTATTTTATATGATTATAGGTCCTTTATATCTCATTGAATCTTGGATATATATGTGGGTATGTAACAGTGAAACTGTTAAGATTTTATTCTAAACTTTATTGTCAAATGATTTCCACAAAAAAAAGTGGAAATAAGTGAATTGAATTATACTGTAGAGATTCCACGTCTCCTAAAAGACCAGTATTACTCTGTGATGTAGGTGAACAGAAGCTATTTCTTTCTCACACTTGTATTTATTATTAGGAAAGATACGCACACGGGGCATTGGTGGAGGCCATAAACAGAAGTACCGGTGGGTGGACTTCCAGCGGTTACGCTACGAACCCAGTAAAGAAGGTCGTCCTTTTGAAGAGAAGGTGGTGGAGGTGCGATACGACCCATGCAGGTAAAAACATTTTGTTGCTATTATTTTTTTTAATTAATTGAAGGGAGAAAATAGAAAACGAGCTACATCTATTTATTTTTCTGTTTGGATAAAGGTCGGCTGATATTGCTCTGGTGGCAGGAGGCAACCGGAAACGATGGATCATTGCAACAGAGAACATGAAGCCTGGAGACATCATTAAAACCTCTGCTGTTATCGGACGCATGGCAGGTATAAAACCTGCCTTCTCAGGTTCTTATTGATAATATTGGTTCAGATTAGGTCATTCTGACATTTTCTAAACTCCTTTCAGTATCAGCAAATGAGGGTGATGCGTACCCACTGGGGGCCCTTCCTGTGGGGACATTAGTGAGCAACCTGGAGATACAGCCAGGAAGAGGATCGGAGTACATACGTGCTGCAGGTACTTTGTGTTCCTGAAACAATTTTGGTAGCACTTCATAATGTAGCCTGGGGAACATGAGGTACTTCCTAGAAACGTTTCCAGTTTGGGATACTTCCATAAATGATCAAGTTCCAGGAAAATGATTGGAAAGTAAGCATCGGTTTTAGAAAGTTCTGTTAAATACACCTTTGGGTTCTTTAAAGGTAACAGTGAGGTTTAGTAATTAAAACAACTTGACGTTCCAGTCAAGTTCTGGAAAGTAACCAAGTTCTATGAAGGTTCAGGGAAGGTAACCATCAGATTGTAGGTAAAGGTGAAGGAAGTAATTACATAATAATTACATATAATCCTAAATCTCTAGATAGTAACTATAAAGTCCGAGGATAAATCAGGGAAGGTAAACATCTGGTTCTAAGAGGTTTCTTAAACTTCAAAGTAACCACTGGGTTTATTTACAGCTCTAAGGTTAAATTAGAAAGAACAGGGAAGGAATGTTCTAGAAAGTAATTGGCAGGTTACAGGAAGGTAGGGTCTGATAGTGCTACCTAGATTATTAACATTGATGCAAACTTTACAGCTTCATTTAAATTTGTTCCACCTGGGTTTTAGGCACAAGTGGCGTTTTGCTGCGTAAAGTAAATGGGACTGCAATCATTCAGCTTCCTTCAAAGCAGCAGGTTCAGGTGAGCCAGAACTTTTCTCCTATTTAAAATCCCAGGATGCAGTTTCTCTGCTGTGGACTGACCCCTGCCCTTTCTGTACACATAGGTGTTGGAGACCTGCATGGTAACGGTTGGTCGCGTGTCAAACATCGACCACAACAAACGCATCATCGGCAAGGCCGGCCGCAACCGCTGGCTCGGTATCCGCCCGTCCAGCGGCTTGTGGAAGAGGAAAGGAGGCTGGGCGGGGCGGAAGATCAAACCGCTGCCTCCAATGAAGAGCTACGTCAACCTGCCCTCCATCTCTGCTGACTAACACAACATTGAGTCTATTTATATTTGGACTGAAAATGGTGTTTTTCTTGTGATTTCACTGGAAGAACAAATAAAGACGAGCTGCTTGTATGGAAGATTAAAAATTTTTATTAAACACAACCGCCTGTGAGAGCATGAAAAGAAAAAAATATATATAAAAATCCAAAACATATTTACATCTCTAATAAAACATGCAGAGTAACCCATATTTTTAGTGGCAAATTTAAAAATACTGTCATGTCATCTATAATAGGGTCTGTGCAAAGACACTGGGTGGCAGTTCAAGTAACAGGAGCAATGAGATGGCATAGCTGATTGGATTCTGACCTGTTTTTTTTTTAAGCATAACACTGATGATTTTAGTTTCTTTTGCCAAGTTATGGTAACAGAGTGAACATGCCTGCTCATTGATCCAGCCTTGTAAAACACCCAAATGCTACCTCTAGAATTAGGGGAGAAAAAAATATGGTTAAATACATTGAAATAAGATAATTTGCTTGTAAGTATTATAAGGGGCTTCAGCCATGTGGCTAGTTCCCTTAAAACAGCTCTTCATCGAGGTCTAAATCTGAGGAAGTAGCTGGTTTCCTGACAAAGAGACAATACTGACTCATTTAATAAGCAGGTTACAGGGAGAGACAGACAGCGGGGAATTAATGCGGTGTTGAAATTAAGTGGCAAAAACAAGGAACTAGCCCAACGACGCATAATCCCTATATAAAAAAAAAAAAACAAACTTCTATTGACTATACATATAGGTAGTGGTTTCCTTTTCAAATATAACATCTCAAACACTTCAGACTTAAGCTAAAGTGTGTCCCAATTAGAGTTACTATCGTATAAAACCACATGAAAGTGCATCACAAAGGGAAATGTATGAGAAATAATGCTGCGTTCCATGTTTACTCTGAAGTCTGAATTTCTGATCTCACTGGACGTTTCCATTGGTCTTTGAACATTTGGGTTCAAAATGGCTGCTACTCTTATTTGTAAGAGTTAAAAATTTTCATAGAGCTCCTTTATTTGCACAAAGTCAGGCGTAGAAGGTCATTGTTGTCGCAGCAGCGCTATACGAGCCACGAAGAGTACGGGTGTGAAAGGAACGCAGCGTAACACCTACCAGTGTTTGCTTTGTCGACTTCATAGTTTGGAGCTCTGGAAATATATTTGGCATTCTTGAAGAGAAAAAAACGAAACAATTTGTGCTTTAAATTTAGTGAAAGGGGAGGGGGTGGTTTGTAGCTCACAATAGTATATCTTGTAAATATTTATATACAATTAATTAAAAAAAAGCCAGTCTATCAAAGCTTTAGTCTTTATAAAAAGCAAACTCAAACAGAAGGCCCTTTGTCCAAACAAGGTTTTCCTATTGCAAAAGTTTCACGTAACACTATTTAGGGAGTACCATCGGACGCAGTATCACACCAATGCAGACGCACAGGCAGTGGACTCAGAACTGGCAAAACTCCATCTTAAAAAGCAACTCATCACCTGTGCAGCGCTCCAAACTACAAATCATTGTTCAATTCAGAAAAGCTCATCCTAATTAACAGTGCTTTACATTAACTTTTTTTTTTAACATTTTGCCATGTTACAGCAACAAACCTCAATATAATTCATTTTATTTCTAATACTTGTTAAAGTCTGTTCAAAAGGATAAAAAAAAAAAAAAAAATTAAAAACAGATTTCCTCAACAACTATAGGAGGAGCTAAAATCTGCTCCAGAAATGTCCTCTTTATGTAAGAGTGCAAACAGAACCAGCCACAAGCTTCAGAGGGAGCATAAAACCTGTAAAAGAAGGTTCGAAATTATGGTCTGGACAGAAAGGGTGCTTTAAACTAACACCACCCATAACTCTGAGCACACTGTGCCAACTGTGACACATGGTGGCTGCTTCTCTCCAATCAAAGACAGAAAAGCTTGTAAAAGAAAACCCGTTTGAAGGTGTTAAAGACTTAATAGAAAGTAATTTTCCAAGCATTTTCACGTTTAAGAAATGGCCCAGTCGACAACTCAAAACAAAAATCAGAATGTAAGAAAAACTCTTAAAACCTAAACAGACTCGGCGGCGGCAGCATTATGCTCTGGGATGCATCTCTTTAGCAGGGACACAGAAGAGATGAGAGGGTTAAACGCATAGTCCTGTACGCCTTCCAGTAAAAATACATTGAAGTTTCAAACTGTAACGTAATCAAATGTGGAAAAACGTTCAAGGAGTATGAAAACTTGGCACCATGTAATTCTCTCTCGCTCCACACCAAAACCTCCATGCTTGCAGCATTTCCCCGATCAGCTGCAGCTAAGCTTTACCCTAAAAAAAAAAAAAACAAAAAACAAAAAACAACGACTAACTGCATGGTGAGGGCATGCACTGATCTATGTTGACATTTGAGCAAATATGGACTGTTAACATACTGTTTATATACGTCTAAATGATTAACTCAGTAATATTAATACTGATCTCCACAGGGACCACAGACGCATTGAATGCACAGTATCAGTATCACACCATCTGAAGTTTGGCTGAAGAAAGAGCTTCTGAGAACAGTCTGTAAAACCAACTTTGGCACATCACTGCACAGTCCGGCGTTGGCTAAATAACTGCAGGTTAACTCAGTACATCTAGTCAAACGCAGAGTGATGATTATTACTACATATAATCTATTACATCCTGAAACGAGTCAGAGGAAGCTAAATTCAAACACCTGTCTGATCAATACGAGCCGAGTCGTTCAGCTCCAACTAAATTTGGCGTTTAGCTGTTCAGAGTTGAAAAGATCCGTTTTGTTTCGTCTGCTTCTAAGTGGTTCTTTATTGTAATGTCTGAACAAACGCCGGCGCAGAAACATTAGTTCTCACTACGATGAACCGACGCCGGTTAGAAATATAATAGCTACATTCATCATAGCTACCTTCCAATGTCTCGTTTTTTCCCCTCTTGATTTGCTTTAGTGAGCTTTAAAGCAACAAGGCAACAAGAACTTTGCGCTCCTTCCTACAAAAAGTCTTCCATTAAAAGTAAAGGGACGAGTAAGAAGAGAAGGATTCCATCTAGATTCACAGCAATATTCCAACTTTCAATAACAAACACAAACACGGCCTTCAACAGTCTCACGCACGCCACTGCACATCACCACCACACTCCTCCATCACCTAAAGAGTAACAATAAATGTCGGATTTCACAGAAATAATAGAATGTCAAACAAAAATCAAAGTGCAAACACAGCTGCCATTACTGAAATGTGGCAATATGTCGAAAAAAACCTCAAGATATCCACAAATCTTACAAAATTGTTCTTTTTGTAGTGTTTAAAAAAGGAAAAAAAAAAATAATAAAACAGCAACACCCAACAACATCAAAAACATCAAACAGACAACAAGATTTTTTTTTTGTTGTATACTGAACATGTGGTTGAAAGTCAGTTAGATTTTTCCACAGGAAAGCCTTTACTTTTCCTTCTTATGGGCCTGTTGGGTCTGTGTTTAATTCTCTGTTGCCTCAGGGTAAGACAAGTGCAGCTGAGAGTCTGGTGTTTGACCGGACGGTGGCCTGGCGGGGTCACACCGGCTTTGTGTAACCAAAGATTCCCACCGGGAAGTGCTTGACATGCGTTGGCCACTGGGCAGCGAGCTGGAAAAACTTCACGTCGTTCCACTCCACGCCATCAATGTTGACTAAAAGGACCAAAGAGTTGTGAGGCTAATGCAAAAAGAGTCAGTGGCTCAAAATAAACAGCAGATGGCAGTGTAGCCTCATTCCTACCTCTCAGCATGGTGTGTTGGTGCTTCGCTGTGCAGATCAACCTGCTGATACCATCGATCACTTGGCTCTTAGAGTCCAGCTCTTTCTCCTTGGGCTTTTTGCTGAGGAAAATCACTGAGGAGGTAAGAAGCGTGAGCTCAGTTAAAAGATGTTTTCCCACATCTCTCAGGAAAAAGACTGCAGCAGCAAAGTTAGAGACTCCTGAAACATTGCACTAAAAGCAAATAAAATAAAATACATCTTAGAATGAGTGTATATACCCTTAATTTAAGAAGGTAAATAAGATGATCACTCAATGGAATGAGTAGTTTTACCCTTAAAATAAGATAATTAGATATTATGCACCTAAAACAAGAGACTGAAGTTGTTTTTTTCTTATTTTAAATCGTCTTATTCCATTGGCAAAGTGTCCCCTGCTCAATTCAAGAAAAAATGCATTTATTTTATTAAAAATTGACTTAGATTGAAATTCTTTTGCTGTGTAACATTATTTTCGAATGCCTATTTCCAATTACTACTCTTCTCTTGGCAACATATTTCCATAGTTCTTAGTTTTCAGAATATTTTAAAGCAGATATTTCTAAGATGTCAAATACAAATATGCAAAACAATGGAAAAAGACGGAAGCAGAAATGGATCCAGACAGACTGATTGATGGATATCTACAGGTTGTGTTACCACTGTTTATCTTTTCAGCTGAACCCCTTCAGTGTTTCCTAGTTGTTGGTATTCAACCCTTTCTAAAACTGTAGCCGTCCCTTTAAAAGCCCATTTTGAAGGAACAGTTACATAAAAGTTTAACTTCTAGTCTGTGTGAATTTTGGACTAAAGTCATGTTAAGTTCAATTCTGAGCTGTATTCATCAAACAGCAGTGTACCTTTCTTGTTCTTCTCCTTGGTGACCACGGTCATGGCCATACTGGGCGGGGGAGTGAGCTCCCCTCCGCAGGGCAGGCGGCTGACTTGGAGCGACCGGAAGTTACACTTCAGGGTGTTCTTCAACCCCACGTCCCTCTTCTCGCCCTCTTTCTTCTTCTCTGAGCCTTGCCACGTCCAGTAATCCACCTGGAGTCCCATCACCTCACTGCCCGAACATGGAGAGCTACAAGGGAAGATGGACGGAGATCAGAGGCTTTAAAAAAAAAAAAAAAAACATCCAGGAGGCAGTAAAAGCACCACGGTAACGGTGTGATGTTTAGTACCCAGCTCCTGACAGGGCGGTGGACACAGAGGGAGACTGTGGGGGGGTGCTTCCAATCTCCTTCCCATAGGATCCAGCCGATGGGGGGGGTGGGGAGGACAGGATGCTCGTGTTGCCTCCCATTGCATCATCAGAGTCCACTGAAACAAAAATTTCTACACTTAATATTCTGATTATTGAAGTGAATCAGTCCATTTTATTCTCTCCAAGGAAAAGTAGTAATGAAGCTGAAACTCTTCCTCATTTTGTCAAATTATATTGGAGTTTAAATGCTAAACACAGTGGTAGCTGATTAATTTGGTTTTTGTTTTAGAAACACTGTTTACTCCAGTTTAAACCACAGATTATGAAGTTGTTTTTCTAAACTCTCCAACCAAATCTCGGGTCTTTTTAGTCATGGACTTGTTTTCTTTGAGAAAATCAGCTCAATTCGTCTTCCCTTGAGATTTGATTTGCTCTTCTGCACTTTCTAAAGAGAAGCCTCCTTACAGCCTGATGATGCCACCTCTCACAGAGAAAAAATGTGTTTTCTGAGGCAGTGGAAAGAATGAAAAACCACATCATGGCAATTTAAAACAAAATGAAGGTTGGCTAAAAAATGACTAAGGATCACAATTGATGGCCATTTGTGGCTTTTAAGCTCCACCTCCCGGCCTCATTGAATAAATGACAACAGGTTTGGTGCCGAGTGGAGTGAGTGGGAGCAGAGCGGAGCATGTGATGTTCGAAATGCGAGTAAAAAAGATCAAATCTTGGAGCGTTTCTAACTAAACTCCTTCACACCCTCCTCTATGTGCCTGCTGTGTAACTTGGACTGTTTGTTCACTAATGTTTGCTAACAAACCTGAGCAGCTGAATGTACACTGAGATGAAGGCAAACATTGATGACTGTTTCATAATCAGGCTTCTACTGTCGGAACTCAGTTTATTTGAGGGTATCATTGTAAAGGGAGCTGGATGAAACTGCACAACACTTTTTTTTTTTTTTAAACCGTTAGATTTGATAAACAGCTATTATTTTCCTTCAGCTTTATAATCATAGGCTAATTTATGTTGGTTTATCACGATAGAAGAAACACGCTATAGTTTGTTGTTGTAAAGTCACAAAATACAAAAACATTTCACAGGAATTAATAGCTTTGAAAGGAACTAGTATAAAAAAAAAATACAGTGAACGCATCCAGAATAAAACTATGATATAATTTACGATAAAATGTTTCCTACTTGAGGTGGAAAGGCTTTGCTCCACTATTCCAACTTTCACAACCTGCGGAAAGCAGAGAGGCTTTAGTGTGAAACAACACAGACAATACTTCAGAAATGGAAACACAAATCCTTACCCCAATAAATGGCACAAACTTCTGACAGGAATCTTCATCTGGGCTGTGAGCAGAGAAAGAAAAAAACTCTGTCAGGATGGGGGGGAAAGAAAAGCCTCTCGACATCGCAGCAGTCGAGAGGTGCAGATGAACACTCAACGTTCCTGGAGGAGAGATGGCTTAGGAATGGCTTTCACCATGTCCCTTCGCAGCAGAAATGACTCAGGTGGAATATGGGTTATTGTTGGGAGGGGGTGTCACCTTACGATGAAATGAACGTGAGGACCGCTCCTTACAACCAGAACTAGAGACAGCTAAATTTGCTGGCTTGAAACCTTTTCAAGAGTCTTTGTGAATTCTTAAGGCAAAAAATATTTACCGACAATGCCTCTGCAGAGATTGAAGAACATGAAGCATCTTGTTAAGCTAAACAGGAATTAAGGCATCAAAGAAAGAGCCAAAAAGCATTTAAGAAATACCCCGAGTACAACTTCTGAACTATCTGGTTTCTCCCCAGGAAGAGCTGGAAAACACTCGCCTGGCAGCTTTATGGTATGTATGACAAGCACTGAAAGGAACAAACCTGTTTTATTTAATGGTTTAAACACAGTGAAAACCTAATGGAACCTTTGTAAGGAAGGATCCAAAGAGCCAAAGCAAACAGAAATGAGAATCTCCTCACGTCTTTCAGTGTGATCACTCTGCTGCAGCTCTGAAACACAGTTTTTGTAAAACTTTTTATTTAATTGTTCTGACTGAAACTATGAGCAAGTCGTGACAATCTTCTAAAACTTGACGTATGAAGATCAACATTTCACTTGAAGGGGAAGAGTGGATTAACTCTGACTCAGTACAAATAAGACAAACTCCAGCATATGTGACAAATCATTTTAGAATGAGGTGGGATTTTTCTACCACTGAACGAAAAGCCTTTAAGGTTTGAATTGTTCTGAAATATTCAGTTTCAGATTATGTTGTTGTGATAACAGTTAAACTCAGTTTCCCCACATTTTTACCACAGATATCTGTAATTATGACGGTCCTACTTATTCGGTAAAATCCTACACTGAAAACACACCAATGAACTCCACTGGACCTCTAAAGATGTACGGTGGCATCTGGTAAGGTTATATTTCTGTCAGATCCTTTAAGTTGTGCAAATAGAGAATTGTGGTCTATTGTGTGTCTTTCTTTCTGCACATGGATGCTCAGTTTGACTGTATGAGGACATGCAGTCAAACTGACATACAAACATCCATCTGAAAGTCTATTTTAAGGACAAACTATTTGATTTATTCAATTATATCTGCAAAAAAACATGTTGATAGTAGATTTTAATGCATTTCCAATATTGATATTTTAGTTTTTATATATTAAAGTTTTTCATATATTTTTGGTGTAGCTCTGTTTTTGTACCTTTAACTAAAATTTCTCGTTTTTTTTTTTTTTCGTTATTTCTTTTCTTTAACTCAAGCTTCTGCAGATTTTGTTTAAGCTCAGATTTCTGATGTAATATTCTATTGTGGTGTTTTCATTAGCTGCAAGTGCAAAATCATTATAATCAACAGAACAAAGACCTGAAAATATCATCTACACGATGTGGAGCTTGAATGGTTTCTATGACAACCACAGGAATAAAAAAAAGCTTCAGAAATAATTCATCTCAACTTAACGCAGACCCAAGTTTGCGTCTGATTGGACGATCATCTGACTTCTTCAACCCAGAAATGTACTAAAATACTTTTTACTTTATTTTAAAAAAATATACTTTAGCTGCTTCAATACAAACAAAAGAGAAAAAATATATTTACAATATTATTAATGAATGTAATTATTTGCTTGATGGAGTTGACTCTTCCGCCTGCAGATGCTTTCACTCTCTGAGTCGTGGTAAACAGAAGCTACAAACAGCACTTGGTTCAATAAATCTTTACAGCTCTTAGGAGATTTTTCGCCGTTGGCTGCGCTTTAAGACACTAACTTGATTGGTAAAGGCTTGTCTTCAAGGTTGTTAGGCAAAACGTCACGGCAACAACACAGAAGACGGAGTAGGAATCAAAGTCACAGCAAACCGGGGACACGGGTCAGGACAAAGTGGAGTTAGACAGATAACCAAAGGTGAAAAGGGAAATGTGAAGACACAGCGAGGAGCTCTGCCCAGATGGAGGAGAGGGAGTTAAAAAAAAAAAAGGTCAAAATGAAAAGAGCTGAGTTAGATACCTGATATAAAAATCAAAATACAGACTTCTTTTCCTTGAAAGCAAATCAAAGAGGGGGGGAGGGGGAGGAGAAGGAATGCATCAGTTAAAAACTGTGTTGTTCTTAGTACCTTCTGACTAATAGGAGGCTGGGCTCACTAAGAGGGGAAGGGTTGGCTCAAATCTGCACAGATTCCAGTAAATCTGTTTTCACATAAGACCGTGATACAACTATATTAATTATTATGATAAACTGCAAATATTATTCTATAGTGAATAAAAAAATCAAGGTACAGTTTTTGATTCCAGAAACCAGATGTTAGATTGATCCAATCGTCATGATTACAAAAAAACAGTAACCTGTTTAATGTATGAAATTCATGCAGTTAAGTGAACATATATACTTGAAAAGCTTAAGTTATTATGATGGTCAGGATAAAAATCAGAAATGAATATTTATAGGTTGCAGAAAAAAAAGCACAGATATAAAAACATGCGTACAGGTGCCGTGTGAATAAGGCTGGAATCAAGACAACTGATTCAAGTTTTACCTCTTCTGTTTGTAGGTGAGCATGGCTTCTGAGATAGGGAACTGGTGGGACGCGTTGGCACCCGCCAGATACTGAACGATCCGTCCTGCTACATCTATGTTATCTGCAGACAAACGGATGGATAAAGAAAAGTAAGGGGTTCGTTGGTTGATTTTCATGTATATGTGAATGAAACAAGAGCGTTCATTATTCATTTTTATCTAATTGGCAGCGGTTGAGAGAAATATCAGAACACACATGTGGCAGAATGCAGAACAAACAAAAGACTCGTGGATTTTAGGATTAAGGCAGCTTCTGTAAAGGATGGAGGGGAAAAAAAGGATGCAAAGCCTTTTATTAATTCTTGTTAAGAAAGCTTCTTAGCGATGACTCAACATGCGTGAAAGACGGCGACTCTGAGGATGAAATTGGATAAGATAAGGGGATGGTGGTAGCTGGACTTGTTAGTAGTTTGATCATGGAGACGGTGGATAGAAACAGAAGCCTACAAATAAATGAGTGCAGCCATATATATACACAGAGTAATGACATAAAAAACATTTTTCATTAAATTCAAGAGTTTAGATCTGTTGAAGATATAAAAAAAATAAACGCCAAACTAGGTGGAAGATGCTATTTGAGACCGATGGTGGGTTTCAGACCACAGTATGAGAACAAATGATCTAAAACGTTCTGCTGCAATAGTAAGAAATCCTTTTTCATTTCAGCAGCCTGTGACCTGAGCTCTGACCCAGTTTCTTTTCCTTTCAAGTTGGCTGTGCATTAGACATGCGGAGTTTATTTTCAGCCAGAGATCAGAGCCACCAGTCCTACCTGATGTGGGCCGTTCCGTCCTGCAGAACAGCTCCCTCCAAGCGGTGTCCATGAAGATGTTGTTGAAGCGGCTATCAAAGGAGGCCACATACTTTGCCAGGGGATGAGAACCTGCGACAATCGACGGAGTTAGAAAACGCTCAACATCCTCGGCCGGATCTTGTTTTAATTTAACGTACCGATGGGGATAACGAGGAAGCGTATATAGCTGAGCCAGTCGGGGGTCTTATTGGCAAGCTGCTCCACGAAGAACCTCAGGATGGTGCTGAGGTAACTCTGGTCACCCGCAACAGCCACTTTTATCGTTGGAGGCGTCTGTGCATTACAGTTACAGCTAGAAAGGGTTAAATATGAGAGAGGCAGTGAGTAACTCAAGTAAATCAAAAAATAACCTGCCTTTAGGAAATGTGGGTCAGAGATGTTGTGTGAAAAATGAAAGACTGTCTGAAAGAAAGATTTGCATCTTATTAGGATTCTTGCTTTAAAACAGGTCAGCTTGTTTTTTTTTCTCCCCCATGAGCCACATTGTATGAAACCAATTTTACAGCAAAAGGGGACTTAAAACTATCCATGAGACGCTGTTCAACTTTATTTAGCTGAGATCAAAAGAGACGCTTAAATAAACCTGAAAAAAAAAAAATAATCTTCCAAATTCTTTTCTTAAAGACAGAAGATCCGGTTTGCAAAGGATGTAAAACATCAAACAATCTTTTATCTGAAAAGCTTTAAAAACGGTTTTAAATCAGCCTTTAAGCCATTGCAGTTTTAAAGACCACTATAAAACTCCAAAGCATTCTCTATATATTCTTTCCAAATGATCCCATTTAGCATTTGCTTTCAGAATGATGAAGTCTGTCAACACTCTTTTGTCAGGATAATATTTTACACAGATAGTTGTTTTTTTTGTTATATTCTGAGGTGTAACTCAGGGCTCAGTTATGGGACCAACTTTGTAGTTTGAAAATGTTCTGGTCTTTTAAAAGACTTCTTCTGCTTTTACTTTTCAA
>JAUZNJ010038656.1:24788-35323 GCA_034780135.1 Jordanella pulchra
CCTAACTGGGGAAAATCATCTCCCATTACAGCTATTACTGATCAATAATGCTCTCCTTGTCCAATATTTCAGTTTAGTTGGGTAATCATGTGTAGGTAGATTTGCAAATGTACCATTCTAGCTCAGTTTTCCTCAGTCCTAATCGTTCTGTTTTTCAAAAATCTTCATTTAAATTGAGATTTCATTACTAATTTATCAAGCAACCTCTGAAGGTAACGTTACATTTTTTTGAGGGGTTTTGGAGTAAAGGGGCCCAGAAAATATTTAGCTGTTTCTTCCACTTTATATATGAACTGTCAGGTTGTCGCATAAAATCCAACAAAATGAGTAAAGATGTTTTTGGAAGCTATTTTAATGTGTGTGAAAAGAAAAGTAATACATATACACCAGATTTCAATGAAATGTGTGGCACCGTCACAACATGAGCATTTTCTGGCACCAACCTGGGCATTAACTGCGTCATCACTGGCCTCCTGCTCAGATGAATAGCTGTCGTCATCGTCCTCTGAATAATTATCCATATCAGGGGAGCGGTCTAAGGTTGGAGAGTCACAAGCAAACACATAAAGATGTCAAGATACAAATATGGCCGAACCAGAGACTGGAAAATATATACATTAAAAAAAAAATCTAAAACTCCACACAGAGAGAAAGGAATTGGGGTTTTTTTGTAGCTGATCTTAAAATTAGAAAAGAACAAATGCTGATTAAATAAAATGCAAAGTTTATGGAGATCATTTCCACTTTACTGACCTCCATCCTGCTTTCTTTAGCTTTTAACAGTAATGCAAATAAGAGGAGATGCTACTTTTAAAAGAGCTCCTTTAGTCTCAGCAAAGCTTCCCATATTTCTAGTTGCTGCTTTTCTTCCTCTGGAACAGCTTCTTTGGACTTTCCCTTGCCTATAAAACATCCTGTTCCACGCTTCTAGGTAGGATGGATGCTATTAGGGATCAATGCATGGAGACAGATAAACATCTTTTCTTCCCTCCCTTCCCTCAGAGTGAGACTCGTTTCATGCTTGGTGCATGAGCTCATGTGTTACGTTTGAGCGGCTTCCTTACTGACATCCAGAACAGCGTCTGATCAGCACAGTGGTACAATGCCACAGAGTCCAGACCGGACTGTGTATCACCTCACCATCACTGTCCAGAAATAGAGTGGTGAAAGGCAATAGTCCCTCCATCTGTTCAGGTCTCATTTCAACATTACAGCCATGGCTGAAGAGAATAACACATCTCTGGCTGCAGGACAGCTTTGGATTAATGGAGTTTATTCTGTTCTCAGTTGGGAAACTTGAGCCAGGTGGAAGGAGGGAAGAGAGAGGCCACAGCAGGGAGGACTGGCTCTGGGGTTGGAGGCTGAAACACATTTGGATTTGGACACAGACCTCTCAAACAGACCCATATAGGGAGGCAGGATATGGCGCCGCCCACCTGAGGTTTTGGTCTTTCGGCAAACCTGTCCACTGCCGTCCTCATGGTCGATGGGCTGGCTGGACAGAGAGTAAATACTGATCTCTGCCACGCGCACCGGGGCCTCCTTCACGTTGCTATGGAGACCGAGGATCTGTCCCCCATCTGTTGGGTGTTGCATCACCTAAACACAGCGCAAGATTGAGACCAGGCATCAAATATGCAATCCAGGCTTCTAAAGATTATTTCCTTTGCATAAAATTGGTGTTTTTCTTCCATCACCTCTGCAAACTACAGAGTCTGAGATTAAAAAAAATTCTAAATGTAAACATCCATTACTGCATCTACAGACGTCTGGCAGCTTATTTCAAGGTGACGGCTCCCCTGTTCGTAAATAAACCTTTATCAGAAAGCTGCTTTGTCTAAGTGACTCCTGTAATCTACACCATCATCTGGCCTAGCAGTGCAACACGTGTTTTCAAATAACAGATATGAATTAGATGAGAAAGGGTGAGCTTTCAGTCTGAGCTCCATCCGAGGGGTTTCAGAGAAAATTCCAGCTGGTGAATCATCAAATGGGGAGCAGGTCTCCTTTTTTCTTAACCACCAGCAGGAGTCCACTTGAATTCTCGACGCAAAGATAAGATACTTCCTCCCACACGATGCTCGAAGGGTTTCAGAACAGAAGCACCAGAGGGTTTGCTTTGCAGCAGATGACAACGCAATTACCCTACAGGGTCCAATGATGGCCAGTTTGGTTTATTTCATAAAGATTTGACGGTTATTTCCCAGCAACAAACACATCATGGTGCATTTGATGCAAATCAATTCCTGCCCCTCTGCTGCAGCACGACACCTCAGGCTGAGATCGACAGTGATTAGAAAATGAATAATAACACCTGTGCTATTCTAGGTGCATGTGACGATGCATATAATGCAACATTAATTGGAAAAGTATGCATACTTTTCAACCTAGCAAACTTTAACAGACAACAAGAAGTTTAGCAGCGATTAACTGGGAGACAATTAGCTTCCAAGCTCCAACTAAAAAGCTGCTGCCACTGAGACATTTCACAGTGACCAATGATGCCTTTAACTTGTGAAGATGGTTGGAAACACAGGATTCGTTTAGAGGTATCAGAGTAAAGGAGGAGACAATAGCATAGAAAATCATGCAATACTGTGTATTTGCATGATTTTCTATCACGTCAAACCCCAATAAAATAAACTGCAGCACAGGATTGTAGGAAGACAGACTGAAGAGGTATAAACTGCTTTGAAAGACACTGGATATCCATTTCTTAACTGATAAAAGGAGGAGAAAGAAGCATTTTCATTTTGGCATCTGATCTATGAGGGCAGAATCCAAGCTATCAATCCTTTAAACATGCAGGCATGATGATTGTGTTGCCTAAAAGGCAATTCTTTAAAGAAGGTATGATATCAAATGGCCAAATGTGCTTATTTAACAGAATCCTCTGCTGTATTTCAAGCTGAGCTTTGGACTAACAATACAAATCGTCCCTTTCTTCCTCAAACAAGCAACACACTCATCCCACTGCAGCAGCCTAGCATTGCTGGGTTCTTTTTTTAGTAAAAGCCTATATGAAGCAACCACCACATGGTTGATCATTTCATACAGGTCCGCCTGATGAGAATGAACCACAGGAGCTTATTTTCAAAAAAACAAAGTAGAATGCTTTCATCAGTCTGGAGCAAAACAACAGGTTTCTGAAGTAAAACGACTGACAATGACACATGAAATGAAGCCATTAGCCAGTACCTCAGCCATATTGATAACTCCCACAGCCAGGGTTTTGTAGCCCAGTATGGTTCGATTCTTGTAGCGCTTTCGTCTCTGCAGCATGATTTGCAGCCTGTTGGCGTCCCTCTTCAGGAAGTGGGGGTACTGAAATGAAAAAGAGGAGAAACAATTCATTCTGATTTGACATTGGCTTATATTGTTCTACAGAAAAAACATTTATCAGATCTTAAATTCTCTCTACATATTAAATATTCTCAATTATAGTCAGATTCAGCCCCACCCCCCCACAAGATTTTAGATATAAACATATTTTCGGATGACTTTAAACATGATCTTGCATTTATGCATTTAGGATTTAAAGACTCATCTGATTAGAGGTTCACTCACACCTGGATTTCTTGTGTTTTATTCAGTCTTAAGTCAAATTAACAACAGGTCCTGCTGAACTATTATAGTTAGGCTACCTTCTGATTCCCAAACCCCGTGTTATTCTTGTGGAAACATATCGTTTTTTTTAGATTTTAACCCTTTAACACCCATAACTAGAATCACTTCCTCACCTTTTATTTCCGTAAGTTTTCATTATAATAAGACTTTGTATGCTGTGTTTTTACAAGCTGGTTGAAATTAAATGCTTCAACCTTTTCAGAGGAAGTTTGACTTTAGTCATTTTAAACACTGGGCAAAGAAATCAAGGGAAAAAAAACAACATTACAAACAAAAAAAACTTTTTTTTCTTCAAATTTTTCTGTTTAAAATGGACTAAATCTTCCCTTCATTTAATGACTTCTGGGTTAGAATCTATATCAGCTGTGAAATACAGCAAACAATACTTAAATATCTGAAGAGAAGACTTGCAGACTGTTCATGATGAGTTTATAGAAATGCAAAGTCCACTGCAGGTCTCTCTATGCAGCTGAAATAAATTCCTGACGTTACAGTCTGGTCTACAATTTCCTTTTGGACCAAAACTTGGACTAATGTTGAATAGTTTAAGTCCATAGTCATGCATGTTTGATGCTCCCATTCAATGTCAGTTTTATTTAACATTGTTTTATGGATACAGGGATGTCTGAAAAACCGTAAAAAGTTCAACATAAAGTTCTTTGAAATAGTCCATTTGCATGTTAAATAGATTTTTTTTACAATCTCCTAAAAATCTCTTTAAAGCCTGTACATAGAAATCAAGTTCACCTTCAGTTTATTTATCCATATCCATGTTCACAACGTGGTGAATATTGACGTGTTTTTCTGTTTTAGAACAAAAAATGAGCGCTGTTGAATAAAATTATGACCAAAGTTTCTTGAACCAAACGTAAATATGATGATAAGGCAGGACTGTATTAACCTTTTGAGCCCATGCTGCCCATGACGGAGCCTTTGGACATGACATGTAGGTCATCAGCAATGTTCGGAGCTGTTCTTTAAACTAACAGTGTAAAACAGTTAAGCACATAATTTTATTACAAAGAATTGTCTGTTATGATAAAAAAATTTGCTGACTGATAATTATTTTGATTAACTATATCATCATTGTTGAGAGAGAGTTTTTAATTTTTATGATAATGGCAAACTGATGTAAGTGAACCTTCTTGAAGATCAATAAACTTTAATTTCTAAAGAACACTGGAAGTGGAAAACACAGCGAATATCCTAAATAAATAAAAGTTTAAAAAAAAGATGTACTATTGCTATTTGGAAACGTACGACTCTCTGCATCATATCTATGTCCAGAACCATTTTTCTGGAAGATTCCAACATGTTTAATAGAACCTTAGATTGCATTCTCTGCGTCTAAAGTGCTGCAACTTGTTTTAGAAGCATTAAAAGATTTAGGAAAATAGAACAAATTTGCACCATATTTGACCAAATTTAACCGAAGGTGGGTGTGGCCCTCTGGGCCCCTGTAAAGGGCCTACGGGCTTGATTACATTGACACAGGTAGGAAATGGACTGGCTGTTTGTTGAACCACATATGCAAGAACACTCTTCCACAGAACTTAGCCTTTGAAGTCACAGTGATCTGTATGTGAGAATTTGCAGGGGACTGTCAGTGGGCTTGCCTGCAGTGAGAAGGTGAGCTCAAGGTCTGTTTCCATGAGTCCGCTGGGAGGGAGAATGTACTCGTTTGATCTCAGAAGACGCTTGGAACCCTGTAAGAGACAAAGACATCAAAACATCACGTTTGACACATAACTGCTAAAGATACAGAGGACAGTTCTTTGGTAAGGTCGTTTATTTACAGCTAAGAAAATAATATCTTGCTACTTAAAAGTAAACATGTGAAATTTGCTGACTACTGTTAATGAAATGCTTCCAATGCGAAACAGGATTAACTAAAAATGGAAAAATGACATAATCAAAAACACATCTCCCCCGTTTTTTTTTTTTGTTTTTTTTTTAAGAACAGACTTGCTCCACATTCGTACCTAAACATATCCTAGAACAAACGGTCCTATCACTTCTCTCAAGAGAGTCTTTTTTTTTTTTTTTGCAAAGTGAAATGTTTTGCTTACAAGATTTTAAAAAATGCAGCAGCCACATGTTTAACCTGGTATGATGCTATAATGTTGACAACTGCTGCCAATATTCTCAGTGGGAGGAGCACAGCCACTATTTTAAGCTGCTATTTGAAAACACATTAAGCTTTCTTATCTAATGCTTGCCATGTTGCTTAAGACAGACTCATCACCTGAGCTAATTCTGGAAGATGGCCGCTTGGAGGATTTAAATGCCACCGGTTGTAGCAGTCTATTCCTGACAGAAGCCAGCCAAACAACACACAGCGTGGCCCCAGAAAACCTCCATCAGGCTTCAACAAGCTCCTCTCGCATGCCACGGATTTAATCCATGAAGTCCTTTCTGAGTTACAGATTTCAGATTATTTTAACAATCAATCTTGTCATTCTGTTGGTTGTAATCCTAAAAAACAGGCAAACCAAAATACGACGCCATAAAGGGCTCTTCAGGTTGTGGTAACAAATTCATGGTGAGCTGGTTGTAAGCAGACTTTTGTTGTGCAACTCTTCTGGCAACGCATCAGTGAAAGCATAAGAATTTCACAAATCCTCCAAGCTTAGTTCAGGTATCTGATGCAAGTCCCAATGAACTAAGGACTTCCTCAGGGATAAATTCTTGAATAATGATGAAGTAACGTTGAACTACGTAAGGCGTTAAATTAAAATGCTGACAAACTTTCCAAACCATACCTAATGCAGATTAATTCACTTGTCAATGGCATCAATGCAGTATTTGCTTTCTGCAAAGATTATTCTGGAGCTTCTTAAAGTCAGTTCCTTTTACTTTTAAGATACATCGAACTGAAAACAATGCAGAGTTCAATAAACTCAAGTTTTCCTTATATCACAGTAATACTAACCAGTTTTCTGTGCTTGGCTACCATAAGTGTATTTATAACCCATTTTAATTTGCCTCTTACATGTTTCTAATGGTGTTACAGTTAATACAAGGCAGGATGACACAGGACAACTAAAAATAAAAACAGAAAACCACACCCACATCAAGATGCTTAATATTACAGTTTTAAAAGACTTGATAACATTTGCAAGGATGCAAAAGTTTAAAAGCAATGCAGGAAAACTTTTCACAGAAATGTTCCAGGTTTTCTGACCTCAAACAGCCTCAGTCACCAAACTGTAGTATATTAGAAGGAGCTAAAATGCTCACAATGAGTAGTGTAGGGCTGCACAGTATGTATCATTATCAGGATATCAGTGCAGACATCCTGTGGTTGCAGATGTCACAGAAGCTTCTAGTTGCAACACATCATTACCTGAATGAGAACGATAGGTTCCCTTTTAGTTTCCACACAGTTGTTTCTTTGTTTTGATTTTTCTTATTTATCCATGACTGGATTTCACAAACAGTGAAATCAGTCTTCTGTGTAAATAAGGCAAACATGTAGTTGTTGTCTTTCAGGGCAGCGGTAGAAAGGAACAGCCCCCATATACAGCCAGAGAATATTAAAGTTACTTTCTCTGGGATTTCATCAATGAACTTTAAAAAAAAGGGTTAAACTATTTTCTCAAAAGTGAAAAATTCAGTTTTTTATAACCAATATTGCAGAATTCGCCTTTTCACTAAACACAAGCATGTAGATGTTTAGCATCAGGACCTTGAAAGCTTGTTCGTCTAGAGTCTGTTGAAGAGGATTTAACCGTTACTGTTGTGTGAACAGTCCTTATTTCCACTCGCTTGCATGGATCTGTGTGCTAGCTAAAATTCTTTCTTCCCTTTTGTGTGGAGACAAACCGACTTTAAGCATACTGACGCCAACTAAACTTCTGGATGATTCTTGCTACATGTAATGTGATTCAAATCGAGTTCCTCTGCAGAAAGCAGTGTTTTGTTAGACTGTAGTTAGATTGCAAATGCAAATACCTTCCCAGCCTATCACGATGGAAAAAAATAAAACACTTTTAAAACCATAACGTATTAAATCTTGCCACACCTGAATGCTGGTATCTGACCGATGCTGAAATACAGTAAAAAAACAAATGTTTCCCAGCGGAATGATGCCTCCAAAGTCTTACCTTTGTTGATTTGGACCAAGAAGCAGCCTTAGTTTCCAACATGCTTGAAGCTTTTTTTATAATTTAAAACAGTAACTCTATACACTTTAGAGAAGGACATTGAAAGAATAATAGGTTCTTGACGGTAGCTGTCGTCCTTGTGTTGTGTATAACATAAAAAAAGATAAATGAGAATGACCTTGTCACTAACTGCAGCATAACAAAGAGGGCTTCTATCCATTCCTTTCTCATAACTGGTACAATGAATCAAGGCACACAAAAAAACAAACACAAAACCGAAGCACTTTGAAACTGTGCAACATGCAGTAACAATACACAGCCTTGGCAAGAGGAGCTTGCACTCAATGTCCTCGGGCCCCATTTTACCCTCTGCAACAACGTCTGCATCATCTCTCCAGGGCCCTATGGGGATGGAGGGGTGTCGGGCTTAGTTAGCAAAGCCTTCACCAAGCACCGACCAGCTCATTAAAAAATGAGTTCAATGTCACATTTCATCCTTGGTTATCTGTTTAAATGCATTAAGAGCTGGAAACTGAATCTCTTGTTTGCAGCAGTGACAGGAAGTGTGTTCAGGTCATTTCAAGTGCTAGACGGGGAATTGTATTTCAGAGGTTTTAGAGGAGTTGGGAGGCTTCCGCTTCCACCGAACAAACACTTATAAAGACATGCACGCAGATGTAATTGGATCGGATTTCAGTGTGCTGCAAATCTAAGCACTTTTGACAGCAACTTGCAATGAAATCAGAACAGCGTGCCATTTGTACCAGAATCCATTATGAAATTAGTTCAATAAAAATGCGTCAGGCTACAACATGTCACTGTAAGTATGAAGATACAGAAAAAAGATACAAGAAAAACCAGACTACATCCTCACTACACCTATTAGGGCATAAAGACCATACAGTAAAACGTTATGAGGGCTGAGTCTTTTAACTTGATGAGTCTCAGGTAGATAAGAGAGATGTTCATTATTAGTGTTTAACAGACAAGCAATGATGTTAAAGAATTTTTGTTATTTACTGTAAAAACAAAGCCACAAAGGGATTCCAGGCATATTCCTTTAACTCCTCGTCGTCCGTTATCCCCTCCTCAGCAAACCTGCTGGAAAATGCATTTAATGCTCCAATTCCAGAGCTGCAGCGAGCAGAGCTTTACTCAGCTGTCCTCCGGGCAGCTCAGCAGAAATGGGAAGATTTCACGCTCCAGAGACGGCGTAGCTCATGGATACAGCCACACTTGGTTGGTCGCTTTTACCACCGGGACGACTGCAGCAGAAGGATGGTGTGTGCAGCTTTGCATGGAGCTAACATTTATTTTTTATAATGAAGCAAACAATGTTCCTTGAGGGAGAAAAGCTTCCAGGTTGCTGCCTGTTAAACCAAAACACTGTAAATTGCTATTTATTAGATGATGCATATTTTGTTTTGTTTGTTAAAAACATTGGGTTGCAAAAGCACTCACAGCCCTCATCACTTTTCACATCACATTATTATGGGAAACCTCAACTGTCAATGACAAAATAGGGAGTAATTGTCAAATTAGGCACAAATAATAAACAGAAATGTTCAGTTAATTGAATCATTACAGACTCAGATTCTATTATATACATTTTAATTTGATCCTAGTAAGTCTCCACCAGCTCTTTACATTAACATTGTAAATATACAATGTTTGGCAAGTAGTTGGCTAGAATTTGAAGCATTATTGGGCTTTGTTTCACAGTAAGGTGACATTAAAAGGGGCAAAAAAAAAATGGCCTGGGAGGGTAGTCAAGGACAGCTGTGTTGAAGACTATACGTTGCCATTATGACTCTGCTGCCTGAGCCACAGGGCGTCTCAGAGTCTCAATGGATGGAGAGCCTTCATAAACATCAAAATTTAAATCTTACCACGTACGACAACATTTACCTCCTGCTATCATTATATTATCTATTAGGTGTAGCTGTGTTTAAATCAAGATAATCCAGATAAAGGGTAAAGTGCCACTTGAAATAGTTATGCCAGTTGACAAGCCGTTCGCTGTGCACCTAAACGCTGGTTTGGATTCTTATTCTGAATAAGGCAACCTGACCTGGTGTGCATGTGTCTCTAATGTCCACGAGACGTATTTACACTTTAAGCTAAGCATGTTTAAACAACACATTACTAGACCGACTGGCTCTATTCAGATTACTTAGATCAAACTTAAAATCTGATTATTTTTTTTAGGTTTCAAGTCGGAATTAATTGCATTCATATTGTGAACTTTTGTACATGTAGGCATAACTGATAAGTGATTTTAGCACCACGCAAATTCAACAGAAATAAACTTCATTTAACTTATAATCTACATCAGTATGTACAGTATATGGACATGTTTAGTGATGGTGAGATTATGCTTTGCTGAGGCCTTTAAGCTCTTTAGCTTCAAAACAGCCTCAAATCAATGACAAAAAGCTACACTTAGCAAGCCATGCAAGCTGAAATTAGCACTTTTTCAGAAATGATATTAAGCACCAACTTGGTGACTAGTTCCAAGTGATTGGCAGTTCACCTATAAGAAAATTGCACACACTGATGCATGTCGTTTTATGCCCACTGTAGCTTGTATTTCAGGGATTTCTCTGTGTTGGTACCATCATTTTGCCACCACTATTTCACACCATGGAGACTGCGTTTTCAGTTAGTCGGCAAACACAAAATATTACATTTTGATCTCATTTGTCATTTGGCCAAAGTAGATTCTTTTTTTTTTTTTTTTTTTTGAGCTTTTTTTTAACGGCACTAGTGGCTCGTTTTTCTGACAGTAGGCCGACAGGAAAG
>JAUZNJ010038657.1:0-11015 GCA_034780135.1 Jordanella pulchra
AAAATATTTATGTTAAAATGGTAATTGTCTTTGTTAAATTACTTTGGACCTCAAATTGAAAGATACTGCTGATTTAAATTTTGAATATTTCCATTTATTTCTGAAGATATTCACTCAGCTATGCAAAACATGAAGGGGGGTGCCAATAACGGTGAGCAGGGCTGTACTTTGAAATCTGTCAGGCCATTTCTTCATTCTGCCAATTTAGATTTTCTTTCCGAGGACATTACTGTGAAAAAGAAAAAAACAACGGTACTTTGGAAAAGTATGTCAAACACTTGAAATGTCACACATTTTGTCAGTTTGAACAGTTAAAAGTTATCTTTTGCTGCATGGCTGCGGGGCTTGAAATGTCTCTGCCTGCTTTGCAAATGTTAAGACTTTTAGCCCGAGTTCAGTCAGACAGAATGGAGAACGCCTGTCAGCGTCAGTTAGGAGGTGCTGCTACAGATTTACCTTCATAGGGCTGGACACATTACCAAACATCTACTGACTGGAAATAACCGGGAGATTTCAAATAACGAATGAATTTAATATATTGTTTCAGATTCATCTGTTGAAACAGAAAAGCTTAATTCATGAATATGTAAAAAAAGATCATATAAAAACAAAGGAATTAAAAAAGAACAACAATACCACATAATCAAATCATGAAAAAATGGAGCGGGAAAAAAGATGAATGGTATGGAAAATCCCACCCTTACTACATCCATTTAAATAAACAAATCATACAAAGATTACAAAAGCATAACTATCACCACATATTGCCTCCACTTACAACACAGTTACATTTATTCAAATTTTCATCTCAAATCCACGTGTCATATATTGTACTGTATCCTCTACCTTCTGTATACCTTTTTATAAATGATTTTCTAAGTATCTGTTGCTCCAGACCATTACAATTAAATCAATCCCATAGTTTGCTATAGACATACTTTAAGTTTATGGATTTCAAAAGAAGAGGAAAATCACAACGAATGTATCTTTCATCATATATGCTGCCAACTTATGGAAAACACTGATTAGGATTAAATTGACTGATTTCTCCCACTGATAGATTTATGCTCTCATAGCTATTAGCTTTAGCTTGCAAATAAGTCCAGCAATTAAACATTGTTTGATGAAGAAATTGTGCCATGATGGATGTTCATGTATTGTCTTTCAATTTAAAAAAAGGCTAAAATGGTTACAGTGTAACGGGGATGTGAAATTTGCGGACCCAGAAGTAAACCAGACAGCGAGGTGCGTTTTAAACAGTTTATTAAGCCTGTTTCCGGATCGGCGACGGGAAGGAGCAGCAACGCAGGATTTTCTGAGGGGAGATATTCTCATGATCCGTGTTTCTTTGTATTATTTTTGAAGTTTCCTGTTGTCTCTGTGCTCCCTGTGTCGTCCTGTCTTCCCCTTATTGCTCCCAGGTGTGTCTTGTCTCCCTGATTGCCCCACTGTGCATATAATCCCTCCTGTGTCTCTTGGTCTTTGTCGGGTCCTTGTCTTTGACAGTCTGCGTTGTTCTGTGATCGTCTGGTATTTCCCTGAGTTCCTCTGTGAATAATTTTATGCCTCGCGTAAGTCCAGTGCTACCGGTGTTAAAACTTCGATTCTGTTTTGCCGTGCTGCCTGATCTGAGGACATATTCTGTTTATGTATTTGGACTCATAATTCATTAAACATCTTGATCTTCACTACAACCTGGTTCTGCCTCTGCCTCACCACCAACAAAACAACCGTTTCATGACAGATATGAGCGTTACTGATCGACTCAGGATGGTATTTAGAACGGCAGACAAGGAGAGTGGAAGTAACTGACCTCAATGGGGAATGTGGAAAAATCCGGAGAAGCAGCTGATGAGAGATCCGATCCCCGGGGAAGAGGCTCCAGATGTCGGCAAAGCCGGTAAGAGATCGCCGCTATATGTCTGGGGATAGATCCTAAAACGAGGTTGGGGTGAGCAGAAAAGAGGTCAGAGCCGGGAGGTAAATAAAAGGATGTACCAGTCTGTGATCCAAAATCAGTGTCCTTAGGAGGCAGGGGTCAAAAACCAGAAGATCAGATGGCTGGAGAAAACTTTATCAAAATCCTTGAGAGAGAAGTCTGGGACAGAACAAGAGGTCCCAGGTCAAGAGCTCAGGCATCCAACATCCGACAGGGGCTAGGCAAAAATCAAGGTCTTTGAAGGTAAACAGATTTACAGTAACAGGCAGAAAGAAAGAACGCTAGAATATGTCTCACCAAAGGCTCGAACGAATAATCTGGCGTTGGTCATAGATCTGGAGCGGGTTAATAAAGGCAGACGAACAGGCGCAGCTGATGAGCGAGGCAGAGAAGGCAGGTGGGGATAATCAGACCATCAGAGCAGAGGTGAAGTGCAGAACCATGACATACAGCCAATCTCATGCTTGAATAACCCAGATAATGAATTAAAACAATAAATAAATGTGTTGCTGTTCTCATATATTTAATTATTCAATAAATTAGGAGCAAAAAGGGCTTTTGAATTGAAAAAGTGGATTTTTTTGGCGATATATGGTTTTCCATTAAAATGTGATTAATTGCAAATAATTAATTGTAGACTCTGTAATACCAACATTTTAATCAAGTCCCACCACAACTCAAAACACAAATAGATGATTCTAATCCAAAAGTTTGAGTTCAGTTTTACACAAATTCAACACACTAGCAGAGATTTTACAAAATAATGAGCTTCAACTCCACAGTCCAATTAGCTGCTTTAAAGATTCAGGTTTACAGGTTTTAAGATGAACCTAGAAGTTTGAAATGAATATAGAAAAAAGCAGTAAACATTTAGTTGTGCAACATTTTCTCATTCTCACCAACTTTAGCTTATAGTCAACCTCAACGTTTGTGAGTCGCTACTTCCGGAGCACATTGATTAAATTCAATAAGCTCCCACTGGTTAGGATTCACTCTATTTTGATATTGTTGACCTCACTCATAAAGTATAACTAAATTCTACTCAGTATATTTCAGCTGATACTAGTTCTACAAATACAATTAAGTGCAACAGATAAATAAAAGGTTTAGCAAACTAACATAACACACACAACAAATTACTTTTTTTATGTATATGCAACTTGTGTTCCTTCTGTACATAATAATTTCGCCAAGTCTCCCTTTCTTTTGTCAGTGTACCTTAGAATATGACCTAGAGGTGTCCTGTCAGTAAACTGGTTCTCATCCACTTGGAGCAGAGAGGCTGGAGCAGAAGGTCAGGCCTGTCTGCCTCATTGATCCTGGCAAATGTTTGTGTAGTTCTGATCTATAGCTTTAACCATGGTAACCACCAGGAGCCAAACTGTGCTCTCCTCAGATAAATCAATGACCCTGAAGAAGGAGAAAGACTTAAAACTAGTTGTATTTGTTTGGGTTTTTTTATTTCCACTTTGCATATTTTCTTTATAGTTATACAACGTCAATGTCACAGCTTTTTAAACTTTTTTAAAAGAATCTGATCTGGATGTCTCTCCACAGACACATACGAGGAGCTTTTGATAAAGTGAAGCTGACAGTAATCAGATGCATCCAAAAAGGTCAAGGCTTCCCCGTTTCAACGAGGAGTCGTTCGCTGCCTAAACACATTACTCAGAGGATTAAATTCAATAACCTCACTCCCAAATGAGTTTGACCCAGAAATCCATAATACCGCCGCGCCCAACGTTATTGTCACAACCTCAGTTATGTGAATTCATTACAGTGAAGTTTGATTTTGCATATTGACATAACTTCAAATCAAGTCTGTGTCATGAGAGTAATGTGAATGATGGAGAAGTGCAGAGTTACATGATAAACTGATACTCAGGGACGTGAAGGTCGGCACAGAGACGCTCCGAGGATGAGGAGACGTTTGATTGGAACAATTTGCTGTCAGCAACTCGTCTCTTAATAATAAGCTTCAGAAAATTAGAGACAAACTCAAAATTTCTGACACGCATCAAAGTCAACGCTGCTTATCATGGTTCATTGAACAGAAATCTGAAGCGAAACCTTTCACCAGCAGCACAGACTTTGTTTTTAAGGCAACAGAAATATCTCTTTGTCTTTCTTCTGAATGCTCAGACATGGATTGTATCAGGATGCTTTAGCTGTCACTACACAGGACACATGGAGACACTCACATAGCAGCACTTTTGACCTGCATCAAAGTAACGCTTCACTGAAAAGATGTCAGAGATATCAAAAAGAGATTTTATGCAAAATGACTTTGCTCTGGTCTTAAACTGCTCATCAAGCTCCATGCTTGTGGCTTATTAGGGGAAGACACAAAAATGTGCTTACACAGTGGCATTATACATTTCTACCTCAAAGATGTACTAAGATTAACCTACTGCCAATGCTGAAGAAGCTCTGCACTGGTGGCAACACAGCTTGAGTCCCTGCTCCTCTTTTCTGCAGCTTAATTTAAAACTATTACAGGAGCAAAAGGTCCAAACTGTATTCTAATAAAATCACTTTGTTTGTTTGTCTTATTAATAATGATAAAAGATTTAAGGCAGAACAGCTTAACTTTTGGGAAACGCATTAGACTCAATCAAGATGTAGTAAATGTTTTTTCAGGCCAGTATTTAGCCCTCGGTGCTATGTGCAGGATGCTCTCCTCACAATCTCTCGCATTCGTCACTTAATGGTCTTTATTTGACCCAGAGCTCCACTTTACCCTGAGCTCCCCTTAAACAGCAGAGCTAGCTGAGCTAAATGTTAGCTAACCAGACAAATCTGACTCTAACCCGATCAGACATATTTTTGGTCTTTGATATATGATTTAATCTGGAGTGGTAAATGTGTCTTTGAATTTACCAGGTTCACTAAACAAATTCAACATCTATTAGCAAATAAAAGAAAACAAATGCAGTGCTCTATAAAAAGCTGCTGTGGCCAGACTTTCCCAAACATTATCACATTTTCCTTCAGGGTGACAGCGGCATCGAAGGCAAGAGTTTGTCCTGCAACTGAAGGGTTGTTGGTTCAAACCTCAGCTTCGACTTTCAATGTTGTGTCCTTGGGCAAGACCCTTTACTTGCACTGCCTATCTCTGGAGGTCAGACGGCCACGTGACATGAAAAGTGCTTTATAAGAGCAGCACATTTATCATCCGATTCTGCTTGAGATTTTAAGAACAGAAAACAGAACATCAAGGTTCCTGAATTCCTTCTAGATTTACCTCTGCTTCAACACTACAGGGTGAAACGATCAGGTCATTAACAGGATTCTGGAGAACTAGACTGTAGATTGAAGAGGTAATTCAGCCATTTGATTCAGATGTAGAAGCAGCAACACATCTAACAGGTACAATCTACAAGACACAGGTGGTTCTAGACCGTTCATTTCTGCAGAAATGGTTCTGGGCCAGAGGCAACTGGACTCTAAGTTTTTCTAAAAATGTTGTCACACATACCCAGAAGACTTTCTCAGTTCTGCTAGTTTGCACTAGAGCAGTCTGCAGTTGAAGAGCAAATGTTTTCATACTTCGTAGCACATTCCAAGCTAGATGCAAAGCAATTAACCAAATGTTCTCCTGAGTCATTGCAGTTTGAGTAACAGCCAAGTTGCTGTGATGATACTAAACCAATTCCTTATGATGAAATCTGCTTTATTAGTGTTGGAAGTAGAGACAATAGCTGACATGTCCCTTGGACATGTATAATCGTTAACCATTAAAGCATATGTAAACAATTATTATGAAATTAAGGTGTGTTAGGTATACATTGAATTCGATACAAATGAAGTTTATAAGGATGAAACTGACCCAGGCAGATTTACTGGGGGAGATTCATGACTGCACAGCCTGCAATGTTTGGGGGAACAGCCCACCGGCCAGGATAGGGTAGGTAATCTTACAATCATATTTTTAAGACGCATGTAATCTTTACTGATATAGAAGTGAGAAATTTGTAGAAAAGAGAAAAAGTAGGAACAAAAGTTTTTCAGGTGGATCACTTTAAGCTTCAGCAGTTGCAGAATAAGACAACAGTTCATCTGTTAGATCAGGGTCTGCAACCATGGCTTTGTAGCTCACTTCTTCTATTAAACAATGTGCTATGCCCCCCCCCCTTTTTTTACTTAATTTTTTCCAAAAAAAAGATTTTACAGATTGTATATCTTCAAAAATTCCCCCACTTCACCCGAGTTTATCAGATTGAGTTTTATAAAATGCATTCTTTTTACATTACATTTTACTATTCACATTCTCCTCACTTCTGGAGACGGCTTTTCTCTAATGAGGAGCTAAGATTAATTTTTATTGGTCTGCATGAATGTAAGCAATAGCATATTCATTGGTCGAGATCAATGATTTTTATCAAGCTCGGTGTGAAGAGAATATAATGTGCAAAATGCAAATTGAAAAACAATGCAATTCATAAACCGTAATACAAAAAACAGAAATATAAAAAAGTGCAAATAGTAAATATGAAAAATAATATTTAAAAAGAGAAAATGAAATAACAAAATCTAAGAAAACAGCAAAGTTACTCTCAAAATTCTTTCTGGATGTCAACATTTTTCATGGTTTAATTTCTGGATCACATTTTTCAAACTTCCTTTTACAATGTGTTTTCTTTGCTTGCAGCAGTAGTGAAACAAAATTCACTATAAAGAAACAGGTTTTTCCTGTCGCAGAATGGAACCGATGTAAACATGGTGTTTTCCAGTTCATCATCTGTCTTCATGAGCTTTTCCAACATTTTCTCCAGAACACAAGCAGAAGCAAACAGATTACAGTTTAAGGATGGTTTTTCAAAATAAAAACACTCATATGCTCCACTCACACATCTTTTACATGAACACCTGTATTCTCTGTCTGGGCCGGTCCGCTGACTGATTATTTCTCATTTTAACTACTAAAAACATTAAAAAAACCCACAGCATTATTTTATTTCACTTAAAAAAATCACTGTCACAAATGACTGAAAAATTTCCGCGCTAAAAAACACTGTGCTGCAGCCTTTAGGTTAAAGAGTTTTACCTTCTACTAAATATTCTTAATATTTTATTCAACCAAACAAACTGCTCTGAATAAAAATATTAATATTTCTCTTGAGCTATTTTTTGTGATTAACAAAGTTTTCATGCACATCAGGTTGAGAAAAGTTCAAGATTGATGGATAACGGTAGGAATAGAAAAGAGGTGAAGGAGTTGCCCTATATGTGACAGAGCATGATCAAATACAAAGTTAAGGTTCAAGCAGACGGTTTAAAATTCTCAGGCTGACGTATGATAAACGATGTGCCGACAGTGCTGTCACTGTGACTAACCTAATGGATCAAAGGGTGCAGACAAACCCCAGGGTCCCAGAAACCGCGGGTGGCAGCTGGATGAGAGGACGGAGGTTTATGATGAATAAATGGATGATGGATGAAGGAAATGGGAGCCAAGGCATTTGGCAGCAGTTAAGCTCCAGATATCAACAGGGAAACACTTCACGGAATATCATACATCACTGATGCTGTGCAGGGAAGGAGCATAAAAATATCTATGGGCCAGTTTATGAGAGTCATCTTTATAATCTTGGCTCTTTTTTTGGCCAGTGATTGTGTTGCATGATGTCATGCTGAGGAATGCGGCAGTTTCTTCAGGGACGACCAAGAACTCTTGGTCTATAGACACATTTACTAAACATTCTCCAACAATTATTCACACAAAAGGGAGAAACAAAGTTAAAACCTCTAAACTTAAAATGGTTGTCAAAGAATCTGACTATTTTTTGTGCCAACTGCTTTATTTCAATTCCATTTAGTTTATTTATATTGCACCAATTCATAACACGACATATCAAGGCTCTTTACAGAGAAAATTCAATCAGATCATCCAGTCAGATTGATTCAAAGTTTTCTATCTAAGAAAAATCAGCTGTTTGCATCCATTCACAGGCTGTGTTCGATTTCAAGGGCCTGCGTCTTTTAAGGACCCGGTTCTACCTGGACGGGGCCCTTCTAGGGCCGTGAAATTAATGAGGCTGGAGGAGGTTTTTCTATGGATTCAATCAGGTCCAGCCTTCTCTGACTTTCACCGCCCCTCACTCGGTGTACGCTCTGTTGCCTAGCAACCGTGACAGTTGATACACCAATCAGGCAAATAACGGATGCTGAACTACTAACTAATGTTCTGTTGCTAATTTTATTGTTGATGAGCTTCAGCAGCAGAACTGTGGTCACAGATCTCAGATCAGTAGTTCATTGCACAGATATTATAATCTGAGCTTAAATATCAGCCAAACAGTTTAACTCAGTCACAGAATAAACCCTCTGAATAAACCAAACATTACCGCCACATGTCTGACTCCCATCACCTCTTAAAAAATAGATTTTCATTAATTTCAGACGGAACTATTTGCTTCATTTTATTATATTAAACTGCATTTCCAATACTCACCACTGTTTCTCCTTTCCTCAGAGCAGTTAGTCAGGGTAAGAGCTGAGTCCATAACTATGCATGGGAGAGAAACAGAACTAAACACTGATTATAAAATCTAATTATTCTCCTTGTTCTGTGGAATCAATATGCAGCAAATGTGATTTTTTTTCCTTCAAACTAAGAAGATTTGAACTGAATGTAGACAAAATCTAATCATTTTCTGACTGGATCTGAACTGGACCTTGGCCTTAAGTCCATTAAAATTCCATCTTCATTTGATGCTGTGTACAAAGAAAACTGTAACAGAATTAAAATAAAATTGAGGCAGCTATGTGGCACAGTGTAGGTGCTGTCACCATGTGGTGACACTGCACATATAGACAATGAATGGGTCGGAGACCTTTAGGCACGATAGCAATATAGGGCCGGGGTGGGTGCTCTTTTCTTTAGATTGTGCACCATATATTATAAAAAAACAATGAAATACAAAAACAAAAACTCCAAATTACCAAAATTATTTACAAATTCAAAGCCAAAAAAATCATCTGCTGAAAGTAGAATCTAACTTCCAGGACAGATCGAGCACAGACAAGTGATTAAACACAAAGGATGTAAACACATATATTCTCTCAGAAAAATCATAATAACCTGTCACACATTGTAGCTTAGTATGATGTCTATAATTAAGGAGAAAAGAAATAAAGTTTTGGTATTTTTATATAAAGTGCAATCAATGGCGACCTGAACATATTCTGACAGGACATGTTCACATGAGTTGAGTACAGCTGCTGATACTGATCGGGTGATGAAAGAGCCATGTCAGCTCAGGGTTACATATAAAACAAGTGGTATAAACTCTGTCCTAGTGACAAACATATCACTATTTTATATTACCCTTACCAAGCAGACAGTGAGGCTGTGCTTTTCAGCTTTAGCATTATAAGCCACTCAATGTTACTGCTGGCTCAGGACCCTCTTTTACATAACAATTATATCTTGTAGGCTATATTTATTTTTTTAAGAAGACTGTTACATCCAAAACCAAAAAAGGCATAATATGTTTGAGGAAATCCTGACAACATAAGGGATTCAAAACTGTTTTATTTAAATATTTTTGCTTCAGGATTTTTGTCAGATCAACTGCTTCCATTTTACTGTGAAAAAAAGAAGCACTAAGAAACGCTTAGTCATCCTGTGTCCAACAAAAAGACCTCTTCCACAAAATTAAACAAAAGGTGGAGCTGGTGAGCTTGCCAAACTAAACAAAAGGGAAGAGCAGAGAACCAATCCTATATAGGGCCCCCAAAGCCTGTCAATATCAGAATAACAAAGTGAAAATAGGACTGCTGACCTTCCCAAGATCTACCACAACCTGTGACAGCCAGCTGCAGCCCATCCATGTGCGCACACCAGCAAGATGTCCCCAAGTGGTGGAGCGAGCAGAAACACCAGATTGAGAGAGGGAGGGAACAAAACAACCCTCTACCTTCAACCTGGAAGCCTAGTCTATTTATAGGGGGATGGGAAAACAAATCACAAGCTGACCCCAATAAATACTGACAAAAAACCAGAAAGTGCTCAGAAAACATAACAGAGGTAAAACCTTATCAAAAATATAACGAAAATGAAGAGTTGGTCAGTTATAAAAATAAATAAGCATAATAATACCTCACTGGACCACACTGGTTACTTTTTAATACTTTTTAACAGCCTAAATGTTAGTTTTATTACTAACTTTTAATACCTTTTACAAAGGTGCAGACATCCTGTTAATTACTTCAAAAATATCACCATAATATTAATGTCCTATAAAAAGTTATAAAAAACTGAAGGTAACTAATGTTTACCAAATAAAAGAGTCAAGGATACAAAATGCTTTTTAGTTTACTGCTTATCTAATAAAAAAACAGATCTGAATCAACGGCACAGAAACCGTGAGAGTTCTCACTCATGATGTATTTTAATGTGGTTATTCTAACCATTTGTTACGATTTATATTTCAGCATATCTCTCCTAATTAATGGAGGACAATAAGAATAATCCTAGATTTTTTTTAATACAGTGGCCAAACTCATCCAGAGCCATATCTCTACTGAATCCCCCTGCTCTTAGCAGTAATGATTTTATGGGATTCGTTATAGATGACATATATTCTATTAAAAAAAGATCATTGGCACCCCTCTAAATATGATTGATTTATCTGTGGAAGGGTAGGCATAGAGCCACAGAACCTGAACCGGGTTTAGACTTTTGATCCAGTTGAACATCCAATAAGCAAAATCATTATCTTCATCCAAGCCTTCAACTTGTATGTTAGATCCAGTTCCAACCAAGTTATTTAAGGAAGTATTCCCTCTGATTTATTCTTCCTTTTAGATATGATTAATCTATCCCTGCTACAGGGTTGTGTATCTTTCAAATCTTGCTCACTCTCAAAATTATCAAGCATAGTTTTAATTTTAGACCTATATCTAATCTTCCTTTCTGATCTAAAATTCTTGAGAAAATCAGAATCAGAATCAGGTTTATTGCCAAGTAGGTTTTCAGACTTACAAGGAATTTCCCTTGGTGTTTAGTGCACAACACAACACTTCTATGAGAAGCAAGAATAAAATGTAGAGATAAAAACTGAAAAATACA